>JADLZK010007151.1:0-12140 GCA_015847255.1 Hyparrhenia diplandra | reverse complement strand
GGTTGACAGGACCAATTGCGCACGCAAAACTGACATAGAGGCTCATATGTTTGGTTCGTTGCATGAGAAAAAAAAAAATATATTACCACTTTTGCATATAATGGTAAGGTTACACCACCAACATGCCTACAGAGTGCATGATGCCTTACAAACGTTCCAACCAAAGGTTACATCAGCATCCAAATAAAAATATAACCACCATAGATTGAAAAAAATGATGAACTCTTTACAAGCTAGCATTCTTCTATATAGCAATGATTATGCTTTTTATTAAACTTCTTGAGTGTAATTTTCTTTTCGGGTCCATGATAGAATGATGCAAAACCCTCTTCCCTTGTCCATGATAGAATCTTTGCAAAAGGCGAACTACAAAGGACTCAACGAGCTTGTCACCCCTATTGATCTACCTCACAGATCCGAATTTAGGGGTGCACCGCATGTAAACAACATATGTTGGGGTGTGTAAAATGTTAGGGACCCCATTACATTTTAGGGCCCATTTACATATAGCCCAATGCTCACAAAATAATTAATATTTAGGGGCCTTTGCTAGCCTTTAATTGCCGAAGCGTTAATGAGAACCTTCACAAGGGTCCATCTGTATTCATAGTGGTATTTCTATAAATCTTGACCGCCAAGGGAAATAATGAAAATGTTCTCTCCTCTCCCACCTCCCTATAAAAGGGGAGGGAGGGAACTACTCGGCTCATTTGCATCCCTTCTTCTTATCGGCTCTTGATCTAGATCTCCGCTTAGTATTGTTGGCACCAACTTACACAATGTCGACCACTCACCTCATTTGAATATAAGAGTGATTGTTTTTTGCGATCCTATGTGTTTGTTGTTGTTGCTTTTAATATTTAAGCCTCTAAAACAATCAAAGTTCGCAGTCTTGAGCTTCTCCCCTACTCCCTCCGTCCCTAATTTTTGAGGTAGGTGGAAAGCTATAGTGTCATGTCCCTTATTTCTAGTTGTTGGCTATCTTTGTAGGTCGTAGGCCATGCGAAGCAGCGGCGGCAGGCCAACACAGCCTTGGATTGATCGGTCTTATCCCCTCCCACTCAACCACACAAAATCAAGTTAAAAAGAAAAATCACACCTTATCTTCCATCCCCAACCACGCTCTGCTCTCGGCCAGGGGCGCCGCCCCGCCAGCGCTGCCTACGCTTGCGATGCCACCGGTGGGCGCCCTCGGCCTACGCCACACCGCCATCTACACCCCTGCGCCTCCACCGTCTCTCTTGCTCCTTCCCGCCCTCTGCCTTTACCGCCCTCCACCGCCCATAAACCCAGCAGCGCCATCCGCCTCTGCCCGGCGCCGCCCGTCCCGCCCTACGTAGCGCCGCCCTCCGCGCCACATACCCCTGCTGCCCCCCACCGCCCTTTGCTTCCTCCTGACCTCTGACACGCCACCCTCCACCGCCCTATGCAACGCCGCCCTCGACCGATCTGCAAGCTCCACCCCCCTGCCGCCTCCCTCTTGTTCCTCTCCATCCATGAAGGTGCCTCCTTCATCCACAAAGAGAAAAGCCTGCGCGCGTCAAGCCTCGTTCGCGACACCTCCTTACCACGGCCGGTGTGAGCAAGATCTCGAGAAGGTGAGGCACTCGCAAGTTGGGGCGAAGGCGGCGGCTACAGCGGCGGCGGCAGGAGCTAGCGCCAGTTAAAGTTTTGGTCATTAGTGGTGATGTGGGCAGCGGCGGTAATAGAATGGCGTTTGTGTCCCCTATGTTTGGGGGAAGCGGCCCGGGCTCCCGTCTGTCCCGGGATGGCGCGGCGTGGAAGGCTGGGCGAACGTTGAGTGGGTGACGAACGGTGATGGCCGGGCGGTGGTGGGAAGGATGGAGGAAGTCAAGCTGGGGCTGGCGGCATCGATGGGGAGCGAGCCGGCGTCGTCAACATCCGCCCGGATGCCGCCGGCGTCGATAGCCTTGGTCAGCTTTATGTGCTTGACTCTGAAGATGAAGGCTCCGACATGGAGGCGGGCCTTTATGCTCTTGATTCAGAGGAAGAAGATGGAGGCAGCCCCTGCTGTGGTGGGCATTGTCGGCTCGATCCCGGCGTGCTTGGTTGGCGGACATCGAGGTGGAGATGGCGGGGTCGGTGGATCCGGATCCGGAGATGGGGGGTTGTGGATCCAAAGACGAGAGATGGCGGGGTCGTCGATCCAGCTCTAGAGGTTGCAATGCGGCCCGGTGCCCGATAGCGGACGTCGGTACAAATTGGCTTGGAACCCATCTTCCATGACATCTTTTCTTAGCTTTCTTAGAATTAATTTGCTGCATGCTTCCACCCATAGTGATCCATATTTGTGATGATGAGGTGTTGCTTTTTGTGTTAGTTTGTGGAACAATGTTGCTTTTGGGGGCCGAATTATGCTAGTGATCTTAATGTTAAAACTTTAGTTTGTGCAATCTTTTATCCCTTGTAATTATGATGGTTTTGTATGATGGGAACTATGCTACTAAATGACTCCTAAGGTACCGTAATCTTTTCTTTAGTGTGTTCACAAGTCTAGTATGGATATTGTGATTTTTTGGATGTGCAAGTTTGTCATGGCGGTTTTTATACGTGAACAAATCACGAGAACAAAGGCGATAATAGCAAGTTTGTCATGGCAAATCCGATGTTTACATGAACATAACCATTAATTATGATGGGTTTGTATGATCGCTAACTATACTACTAAATGACTCCTAAGTACCTTAATCTTGGCTTTAGTGTGTGTTCACAAATTAGTATGAATATTGTTAGTTTCGATGTTGTTCAAATTAGTTGGCAAATCTTGGCTAATATGATGCACATCCTAATTTTTATTAAGCGTCTCCCAACATACTATTTCGTTATTTGTTGGAATTGAAAATGTAGATCGGGGAGGCTGTGATGCAAAATGTAAAAGTGGGAGGCTAGGAACAGATGATTGGGCTATGATGCTTAGGGAGTAGTAGTAGTATGATCTCATACACAATTGAGTTTCTCGATCCTTCACAACAACATACAAGAACTTATTTGGTAGTAGTCCGCTTTCTCATATTATAGGAGCAGTTAGTATATTTATATATGCATCCAAGTGTACAAGTTCAATAGTGCAACAACACTAGTGCACGGAATTTTTACAATACAAAAGCATCATAACCGATGTTTACATGACATTTTTACAACGCAAAAGCATCATAACCCGATGTTTACATGACATTTTACAACGCAAAAGCATCATAACCGATGTTTACATGACATTTTACAACGCAAAAGCATCATAATCGATGTTTAGATGACATTTTTACAATGCAAAAGCATCATAAACGATGTTTACATGACATTTTACAACGCAAAAGCATCATAACCCCATGTTTATATGAACATGACCATTAATTGTTCAACAACTCAAAAGCCCTTTGAACTAGCTGGCTATCACAACTTAGGAAGCTTCGGGGAGCATGCAAGTCTCTCTAGTCTTTCTTTGTTCATGTGGGGATCACGTACCTATTGCCTCCACCATCTTTCATGACTTCCATCATGCATCCTTGTAGTGTGAGGAATACCCTATTCAAAACAAATGTGGTTGTAGTTTTCATATTCTGTGATCACATTCGGATCAGTTCATTGATGGATCTAGATGTCGTTCTATCTCATTATTGATTGAAGAGAAGCAAAAACAAGGTCAAGGCGGTTCATA
Source organism: Hyparrhenia diplandra (assembly GCA_015847255.1). NCBI lineage: Eukaryota > Viridiplantae > Streptophyta > Magnoliopsida > Poales > Poaceae > Hyparrhenia > Hyparrhenia diplandra. Next base: position 8,464 of record JADLZK010007151.1, on the reverse strand, counting down.
TCGGTGAATTAGGAGGGGTTGGTTAGTAAAGGCGTATATCTAGGCACATTTTGGGCGTCTGCTAGCTTGAAATCGCATCATCTTGTTGTACATGAGGAAGGAGCATTGTCCTGTTGTATCCATATTGTTTCATGCCTTGATTCTGCAGGCCAACAAGCTTGAATAGCTAGGTATTAGTTTTGTGATCATATAAGATCTCATAGTTTTCCTATCAACCTTCATGGTCTTTTGTGATAGGTGTGCCCCTTGGTCTGTTCTCACTTCCCTTTTTCCTGGTTCCTGTAATTATAAAGATTGATTAGCCAAATATTGTTTGCTTTAAAATGAATTGCAAGAAGAATGTAGGGAATGACTAGTACCTCACGGACAAAAAGGCCATAACCCTACAAGCCCATTAAAATAGCATCTAAAAAAGATCAAACCTAGGCCTTCCAACAAATGTGAGTAAAAACATGACTTTGTGAATGGCATTCTTGTTTTAAAATTATTCTATATGGGACTTGTTCATCCGGGAGTCAAGTACATGGTCTTAATCTTACGTGTACCATTGAACCACTTCTCATCCGTGTGAATAATATTTTTTTCATATCTTTGGAACTTTGGATTGTTTGGGCAGAGTGCTTGCATCTAGCTTAGAGAGAACCACTGCGACCTTGCTTTTTTTGTTTTCTTCCTTCAAATAAGGCCTCAATGCATTTGAGATGGCCGTCGTAGCTTGCCTTCTTTGAACAACCTATGTAGAGAGCTTTTATTGATTTCAAGGCATATGCTAATGACCTTATGGTTCCCTTCTGTCTAAGGCAATATCAGGAACCCTATTGAGGTCCACTTGATTTTTTTTCGACCACAATTCCTAGGTTTCAAAGAACTGACATCTAATGGTATGCGCCTTGTGCCACACAATCTTTTGCTCTCTGCCATATTCGATTTATACTTGCACGCTTCACGGACATTGTGCTTTTCAAAGAATGATTGTTGTCTTTACGTTGTAATATGCCATTAGTGCTTACCTGAAGCAAATCTGATATATGTCTAGCCTTTGTCTCTGTGTCAAATCCTTGACTATATTTGTTGCTTCTTGTAGGGGTTCTTGATAGTCTTCGTCATCCCAGTCGAACAACTCCTCTTCATCAAACCGGATTTTAACAACATCTGGCATTACACGCCAAAGTCGTGTATGACATCGCCCAAGGTATCTTCTTCTTTTGCTATGGTCCATTTAAATCAAATGCATGGTGTCACGCCACCTGATACGAGAAACAAACCTTTTATTATAAGGCCTGGACAATTGTTGTTGCAAATAGGACTTGAACATGAGAGAAATAATCACCTAAATGTAGATTTTGTTCTTCTTCTTCATGTGGATCATTTAAATCAAATGGATGACCAGCATTGTCGGTGATAGAGAAGCAAACTGATGATTACAAATTGCATTGTGAACTTGAAGCAACTATAAGCTGCATGCCTAACACAATGTTTGAAAGAGGACTTGAACCTTCCTTTTTCAAATTAATGTGTACAACCAATGTGTTCCTTGTAGCTTTTCTAATTCTCTAACTACTGCATGTTACTTGAACGACACAATTTGATGCAAATGTGCCAATGTCAATTCTAGCTTCATCAGGTCATAGAAAGCTGGAAACCGTATTTTTTTTGTCAATAGTTTCCCTACTTCTATAGTTCTTTGCTAAATGTCGATCTGTTAACCTAACTACAACTTTCTTCAAATTGACATTTTTAGTTTCCGCACATAACCTTACTTTAAATTTACCGATTATTGCAGAATTCTAGATGGCCATATCAAGGTGGATTCAAGATCCAAATGAAAAGTATAAAATGAAAAGTATAAACAACGAATGCAAACACTTGGACAGAGAGAGGATAAGGATCCATCTTTGCAAAGGAGTTTTTAGGTGAGATGAACACCGCAAATTCTTAGATGTTGCTATTGATTTTTTAGAAGAGATGAACTAAACCAGCATGTACTAGTTTAGGATTTGAGAGAGGCTAGAGAAACATGTGTTCTTGCCAAGGTTCTAGGATTTTAGAAGAGATGAAATAAACCACCCGGTACACTTCGGTTTGGATAGAAAAAGATGAGCTTACCTTGATGAATCTGTTCTTGTTCTTCATTCTCGGGGGAGGATGCACACCAATCTAATCAGCTTCCACAAGTTGAACTGCAACCACTACATCTTCCCAGGGACAAGGATTGTTGTTCAGATCCGGCACCTCTTCTCTCTCTGGTTGCTTGTTTAAGTCTAGTGTTTCCATGTGGGATGGATGAGAAATGAGTGGGGGGAGGGATGAGAAATGAGTCGGGATGGGGAGGGATGAGAAATGAATGGTTCAAATGATTGTAAAACAGAGGGTTCCCGGCCTTTACTTGCCACTGCTTTTGAGAAATGGCGCTTCTTTTGAATTTTAGTTTGCTTCATTTCTGTAAAAAAAATATGCGATAAGCTGTGTGCCGCCGACTGGATGTTCATTTGTTTCGTGTAAACAATTTGATTGCCGCCAAGTGATATGAATATTCATTTGTTTATTGTAAAGAAAGTCTGTAGTGGGTGAACAGAAGGCAGCATTAATGGCATGCCATTCCAAAAGTTGCAGAACCTCAATCATTGTTTTCTAGGGGTGTTTGGATCTTTTGGCCAATTGCCTTAATCCCTGTGCCAAGCACTCCAGCGACTAGAAATTAGGGACGGAGGGAGTACTACATATTATTACTTTGGGGGCCATTTGTAAACTATCTAATAAAAAGTACATTTGACGAACAATATAGGTCCATCAAATTTGAAGAACTAATGCAGAGTTATGGACGCTAACAACTGGACTCAAAAAAATAAAACACAAAAAATGTTGGCAACTTTTTTCTTAGTAAAACATTACAACTTTTTTTGTGTTCTTTTCACTGAAACATCACAACTTTTTTATACATGCTACACTTCAGAAAAGGAGATTTACTGTCCCGAAGGAAAACAAATAAATAAAGAAGCACCAGATATCACTGACAAAGAACGACCACTGAGTTCCGAGTAATGAGGAATCACTTCTGATTTATTTCAGAAAAAATAGATCAGAGTAAAAATTTTATTGGGATGCTTGGTGGCTGAAGAGTTTCTTCCTGATCTGCTAGAGCAAAAGAGCAAGTCAGGGAAAATGTATGCAGGAGGAAAATTTTTAGGGAAACAACCATAACTGACACACCTCAGGAAGCTTTTGCTTGAAGGAGACGTTGAGCCTGGCGTCCAGCGTGTTGTCGCAGACGATCTTGCCGTCCTGGGACGCAAGCACCACGCCGCCGGAGCTGTTTTTTTCGTTATCATCACAAGCATCAGAAGCTTTGGTAATGGCCGCGGCAGCAGCAACAACATGTGATGTAACGTCGTCGGTAAAGTTACCAGGACAGGTTGTGCGCATCGCGGCTGCTCCTCTGCGGCGGGAGGTAGACCTTGCCGTCGATGATGACCTTGGGGAGGTTGACCTTGGCCTTCTCGGCGTACTCCTTCTTGGCTACCTCCAGCACCGCCTCCACCAGGCTTCGGTCCGCCTCTCGGCACCGCAGCACCAGCGCCGATTCCCTTAGGCGAAGCAGGCTCTGATCCATCCCATCGCCGCCACCGCCGCGAGCGGGCAATTTCAGCCAAACCCCGTTAGCTAAATTCCGATCAAAGCGATGCGGTGCAACTGCACCGATTAATTAAATAATTGCAATTTACTACGGTATTCCTAAATAATTATGGATCATTCATTTATTCTGATCAAACAATCCACGATCATCTATTACCTTCTAAGAGGTAATAGTATTTATTAATTTTGATTTTACAAAATAGGGTAAATAAGAAAAGTTTTAAATATAAAAAAATAGATTTTGTTAATGTATGCTTAGTTTGTAAATGATATGGTAAATCTTTTTTAATTTTATATTTTTATACTTATATTCTCATTACCATATAATTTTTACGTGACATAATTAGTGTATCTACGTACGTGGTTGTGTGTATGTTAGTGTGCAACTGGTTGACAAAGCAAAAATAAATTGTAACGACATTTCACGACAAAACGATGGGTACGTGATCTTACATGTATCATTTGCTTTGTTACATAAATTGTAACGTGCATACGTGGTGGTGCATGCACGTGATAGGAACTGGATGACATTCCACGGCAAATTGTACGTGATCGTGTATGTTATTATGCAGTTGGTTAGCCGTGATTATCAACATGTGGGTTTGAGGTGGTTTTTTTATTTTTGTTTTCTTAAATTTAGTGACTTATTAAGTAATTCATTTAATGTAAAAAATCAATGGGCTAAATTGATTAGAGATATTAGCTCGTAACAAATAATTAATGACAAGCCTACGCAACGCAACCGACCTGCACGATGAGACCCTGAGGACCCTCTTGTAGGCGTTGGGGTCCTTGGTGACGCGGAGCAGCGCGTCGACGGCGCTCTCCTTCATCCCGGTGACCACGTCGTCCTGCGCCTGCAGCAGCTTGATGCGCGCCGCGTTCAGCTCCGTCGAGTACTCGCTGCATGGATGAATGAATGATGAGATGATAAATTAGAAATGAATGGATCAATCGATCATGGATCGTGTACTCACATCTTCCTGCGGACGTCCACCTGCTTCTCCTTGCGCTCGTACTCCTGCCTCACCCTCCGTTTCTCGGACTCCACCAGCTGCAGCTTCTCGATGCTGAACTCCTGGATGCACAGAATGCAGATGCAGAGGTGTAAATCGTCCAAATGACCGGCTGATCGCGACGGGAAGGGGAAAAGAACGAATCGGAGAATAGGACAGTCTGTGGTACCGACCTCCTCGGCGGCAACAGTGATCTCGCTGGCTTTCTCGTCGGCCTCCTGCAGGATGAACCGGACCATCTGCTGCACCTGCTTCCCGACGTCGGCATCGTTCATCTTGGCTGCTTGTTAGCTGCAAACTCAACCGATCGACGTGTGATTAATTCCTGAGATCGAGAGTACTTGGTTCCTCGCCCGAATGAGATCGATCGAATTTACCCCCGAAATGTTCGTGTGCCGTGTGCCTCCGATCCTTCTGCTGCTTGGATGGATGAGAATGAGAGACCAAGGAGAAGGAAGGCCTGCCTACGCGGAGTTCGGATCGTGTGGGTGGGTGCGCGCGGGACTGAGGAAGCGACGTGAGGTCGAAGTGTTTGTTGCCTCCCCGCGCTATATTTGGCATATTTGCCTTCAACAATTTTTTAGTTCAACTAATTACGCCACCACTGCACACGAAGCAGTGGCTTCAGCATATATATGTGGAAAAGTTATGAGATCCAGACACTGTTCGATAAAATTGCTAGATCGTTCAAATTTTGAAGGTTTTTCCCTGGAAGAGAAATATAAAAATCATTATCTTCTTCCTGACTCTATTATTTACTCGATGAATTCTCTCACCTGTCCCTCTCTTGGAGTGAACTTGCAACTTTTTTTTTTTTTAGTGCAAAGAGTGAACTTGCAATTTGCAAGGTCCTATTTTCCAAACAGCGCAGGTCTGTTACACTGGGCCCAACAACGAGAGGATCACCTTCCTAATTGTATATGGGCTGCGGACACACGTTTTGCGCTTGTTCCAGTTTCCAGGTGCTAGACTGCCAGCCCGTTCGCTCTCGGACGGATCGCGGGAATCTCGTTTTAATACTGGGCCCGGCCCGAACCTTTGTGGCCCGTTTCGTCTACGCGCTCACACCTTCCGTCGCTCTCGTTTTCCTCCCTCTCCTGTCCTTTCCAAGTATATCTCGCTCTCGCTGCCGGCTTGGCACGCATGGCAATGCCGCAATGGAGGCCGAGAGGCGGTGGCAGTGTCGTGCGTTGCTAGGTCGGAGGTTTCGTCGCAATCGAGTTTCTCCGCCACAAAGGTCGAGGTCTCAAGCACGTCGCGCTAGCTAACCGCGGGGCCATGTGCCCATGTGGTGACTTTCTGTTCTACTACTACCCCACTCGCTGGCTCACTCACTGAACCTGACGGCTCTTTCCTTCATTTTCAGTATGATGCTGCGAAGATTGCTGACGCACGGTACGCAGGACTCTCTGACCGGCAGGAGGTGGGATTATTCTGCCTCTTCTTTGGTGTGGTCGCACGGACATCCCATGCCTGCAAGGTGTTTGGGTAAATTCCGGTATGCCATCGATTTTCTTATGCTAGTTGCTGACGTCGTAATCCTATGCACAGGAGGCTTCTTGAACATGATCCTCGTTGGCTCCACGCAGTTTACGAGCCCAGTTTTCAGTTTGATAAGAGATAGATATGTAAGCCTGTTCTTAATTCTTATTATAGTGTGTGATTGTGGAATTGACAACGCCATACAGGTTGCTTCCAATATTTGTCTGTTGTGTGCTCCAGTTTTGAACTCTCTTGGATAACATTTTTTTTTTTTTTTTCAATGTCGGACCGTTGTGCCCGTATTCTATTAAGGGGCGAGTTTTTAGAACCACGAAGTACAGGTTAGCCAACCTAGTTGACCGCCCTGCACGAGTACACACATACAAAAAATCGCCCGGCTAGGAAACGGCGCTCTGAAAACGGATGTACTAAGGAAGGAAACTAATTTGGCGACGGAAAGGAGAACGGAACTACTGAATGTGCTGCACCAAAGCTAGCGCGCGAGGTCCTTGTAACCCGCCCCTCCCCAACCACGTGCCTCGTCCTTTATGTGGTCGAAAAGCCGGGCCGTCGATCACGGAGGCGGCTGTCGAATGTTCTCCGGTTTCTTTCTTTCCACGGCTCCCCAAGACACCGGGAAGAGTGGCGGTGTCGAATCCCTTCCTGAAGGGCTTCGGCATCTGGCGCCTGGATCGCACTTGGATAACATTTTAGAACTGGCATTACACAATTCTAGGGTCTTTGACTACTTTAACATTGGTATAGGTATATATAGCGACATTATAGTTTAGCCTAAATTTCAGGCTCGCGTTTTGGCACAAAGAGCTGTTCTATTGAGCATAGACTTTGACTCCAAATAAATAGATTTTAACTCATCAACTAACCGTATGTGCGGAGAAGATCTTCTCGGTGATCATAGGCATTAATCAATTGTCGGGAGTATCGCTGATCATGAAGCGATAGTACAATGTTTTTCTCTCATAGCAAAACAACATCGGCCCGGCTTATTAGGCGAAAACCATCAGCGAACAGTCCGAAGCATAACGGATCGATCAGATTTGGCGTTGTGATGATAGGCGATGAAATCCACTTTGAGATCTATGCCTTTCTTTTGCACGATCCCATTTGCTCCGGTGACACTACTTTGGATTTACTTGTTGAATCGGCCTAAAAGACTCATGACTTCATTTTTAGAGAGCGATTAGCCATGGAAAAGGATTATTGTGGGCTTTCAAGGTGATAGAAGTGGAGTTGAGTTTCCTATATGATTCTTTTTTTTCACCAAGTATGCCCTCATGTATTATCGAGAATGTGTAATAATCTTCCTTACCATTATTTTGATCACATTGACCCCTTTAGTTTATAGTGGCTGTCACTTATGCGCATGGAATACATAGGCCCGTTGGCACGGCTTCACTTCACAAGTGAATCCGTTTTTGTTGCCGGCTCCCTAAACAACTCTATGATTGGAGCTGGAGCTGTTTTGATAAATCGTTTGGCAAAACGGCTCCTTCCTTCAAACATGCTCTCACGTAACGCCGCGTAGGATGAGGTGGAGCTGGGAGAAGCTACTATTTTTGCTCCTTCTCACCCCAAAGCTCTATGAGAGCACGTTTTTAGGGGCTTCATCGGTGGAGCCGTTTTATTTTACCCCGTTTGGCAGAAAATAGCTCCAAATGGCTCCAAACGCCCATTTGGAGAAGCCCCCGCCACACGGGGCCTATAGTGATTGGACCATAATGATCGTGCTAAATTTTTGTGTCACTTGCCTTGCGTGGATATGTTGCAACTTTTATTTGTATTGGTTTTCAGACTGGGGTAAAGTTTAGTTAACTTGCGGTATGTCGGTTATCTCGGTGGCGAGGAAGAATAAATTCGAGAGAGGGAAGGAAGGGGGTACTTATTTTCCTATGCAAGATTACATTGCTTCTGAATTGGCAGAATAACAATGGCTAGTATTCGATACTTGAGTTCTTTGAAGGCAATATTTGTATGAAATGGTTGAACTTTTCATTGGATGGGGCGGTATTGTTTTATCTTCATGATCAAAAGAAGATGGGTATTGTACTAAAAAAACTTGAGATGGGTATTAACATGGGTTTGCTTGGTAAATAATCACAAAGCAGTTATTCCTACCAATGTGAACAATGAAGTCAAAGAAAGCAGTTGTGCAGGCTCTGAAGGCTAGCTATCAATGGATTGTCCTCAATGAAGATTTTCTGATTCAACACGGTGTTAGCATCAAACTATCAAGATGCTGTGCATACTTGGTTTGTGTTTATTCCAAAGCTGCTACCAGATCACCAATGGGATACAAAACCATATTTGATGAG
>JADLZK010007150.1:0-136340 GCA_015847255.1 Hyparrhenia diplandra | reverse complement strand
CACGCCATGGCCGAGCTCCAGCTCACCCGAGAAAAGAGGAGAGCCTGCGCGCGTCCTCGGCACCCAGGCCATGGCCGAGTTCCAGCAGCCCGTCCTTGTCGCCCTAAACGCCGCACGCGCGTCCTCGGCACCCAGGCGTGTGCACCGCCGCGCCGTTGTCCGGCATGCGCTCGTGCGTGGCCCAGCGGGCGCCGGGCTCGTCGTTTCCCAGTATACTCCCAGGCAGAGACAGAACACACCCTCCGCTGAATCACATGCGTGCCACAGAGGCAAATTCCCCATGGCTGCTTTCTGGTTGCTCCTGCTGTTCATCGCCAGTGCAGTCCTTGTTCTTCGTACATGGAGAACTCGAGGTATCATCAGCAAGGCGCGGCACGCAGGGCCGACGTACTCGCCGGGGATGGAGCCGTACCCGCTGATCGGGCACCTGCCACAGTTCTTGGCTAACCGGCACCGCGTGCTGGACTGGATGACCGAGGAGCTCGAGCGCCAGACCACGTGCACCTTCGTGCTGCGCCGGCCGGGCGGCGTGCGGGGCGCCATCACCGCGAACCCGGCGAACGTGGAGCACTTCCTGCGCACCAGCTTCGACCGCTACCCCAAGGGCCCCCGGTTCTCGTCGCTGCTGCACGACTTCCTCGGCCGGGGCATCTTCAACGCCGACGGCGAGGCCCGGCGCGCGCAGCGGAAGGTCGCCAGCCACGAGTTCAACACGCGCTCGCTACGCGCCTTCGTGGCGCGCTGCGTGCACGCCGAGCTGCACTGCCGCCTCCTCCCGCTGCTCCGGCGCGCCGCGGCGTCCGGCTCCCCTTCGACCTCCAGGACGCGCTTGAGCGGTTCGCGTTCGACAATATCTGCCGCGTCGCCTTCGACCATGACCCGCGCCAGCTCCCGGACGATGGCGACGACGACGCGGCGGACAGCAGCTTCGCCGACGCGTTCCGTGACGCCGCCAATCTCAGCGCGGGCCGGTTCCGGTACGCGGTCCCGGGGCTTTGGAAGATGAAGAAAGCGCTGAACGTGGGTTCCGAGAAGCCGCTGCGGGAGTCCATCGTGATGGTGCACGAGTTCGCCGATCGCATAATCCGGTCGCGCCGGGAGGAGATGCTGAGTGCCGGTTTTGAGAAGCAGGACCTCCTGTCGCGGTTCATGGCGAGCCAGGACGAGACCTACTCCAAGTCCGAGGTGCCCCTCCGCGACGTGGTGATCAGCTTCCTACTCGCGGGGCGGGAGACCACGTCGTCGGCGCTCACCTGGTTCTTCTGGCTGCTGTCGTCGCGGCCGGACGTGCAGCGCCGCATCCGCGACGAGGTCGCTGCTGTGCGCGCACGGCGGGCACAGGGCGACGTCGACAGCGTCGTCGGGTTCGACCTGGACGAGCTCCGCGAGATGCACTACGTGCACGCGGCCATCACGGAGTCGATGCGGCTGTACCCGCCGGTGCCGATCAACTCGCTGCGGGCGGAGACGGACGACGTCCTGCCCGACGGCACAGCCCTGCGGGCAGGGTGGTTCGTGGCGTACAATTCGTATGCGATGGGGCGGATGGAGTCGGTCTGGGGCGACGACGCGCGGGAGTACCGGCCGGAGCGGTGGCTCAACCCCGGCGACGGGACGTTCCGGCCGGACAGCCCGTTCCGGTTCGTGGCGTTCCACGCGGGGCCCAGGCTGTGCCTGGGCAAGGAGATGGCGTACATCCAGATGAAGTCCATCGTGGCGTGCGTGCTGGAGGAGCTCGACGTCGCGGTGGACGGCGCGTACCGGCCCCGGCAGGTTGCGTCGCTGACGCTGCGGATGGCGGACGGGCTCCCCGTGACCGTGAAGCCGAGACGGGACTGACGAACTGCTGAGCCTCTGCAGCAGCACAAAGGCACGCAGGCAAAGCTGTTGTTGACTGACGAGCCTGAACGAACTTTTGTTTGGCCAAATGCGCTTGCGCTTGTCTCGAACATTTGGAGTCTCGAAACATTTGGAAATGGTGTACCGTGTAGTATACGTGAATAAATCCACTACGACATCCACCTATTATTATTGTGTACGCTATTCTCGGTACGCTCTGACCTTTTTCACCAAAGAATTGACATTCCATTTCGTTCACAGATAGTGACACACCTTGGGACTATCCATTTCGTTCACCAAAAACAAGCGGATACGTCATTCTTATTTTCGTGACGTTTCATTACGAAGATAGAGTTCGCACTGCTCCGCGGCCATCCACCATCGAATCTGAAAGAAACAAGCGGATACGCCGTTCATTTATGTCAATCAAATACATCGCTCTCCCATTGAGGACGCCATAGTCAAGGTTCTCCATTGAGGACGGCCCTTTCACCGAGATGGCTGTATAAAAATCCCACACAAGTTGTATACAATAAAAGAATCTTACAAGATACGTCCAGTAACAATTCGAATTGTAAAATTTTATATTACTATCTTATTTTTAGAGTTTAAGGGCCGAAGGCCCTAGCCTTTCAATTAACATCAAAAAGGCCAAATAGGTTCAGGTTTTACTGCACAGGATGCTATAGCATCATCTCAAACTACCCAGAAAAAACGACTGCCACCACCTGGTGAAGCAGATCAGTCTAGAAGAAACAAGAAAGTAACAGTTTTAAGCAGACTACATAACCAAACAAAACACACACACAACGAACCAAATCATTAAGCTCATTCCACCACCCTGGAGCTGGAGTATCTTGCAGCGACTTTGTCTTCCTTGGTAGATTGAGCACTTCCATCAGGCTTCCCCTCACCTCTGTGGAGAAGTTTTAGCTGGCGCTCCAGGATAACCACAACACCGATTTTGCATACAGTTTTAGCTTGGACAGATACACTAGCCGGTTTTGGAGAATACCTATCACCGTATAGTAAAGAACTTCTATGCTTTTCCACCCAGATCTCTGAAAACGTATTACTATCTTATTACATAAGTGTTAAAAGAAACCGCTACTTTTATCGGGACGGCTTTACAAAATACTCCATTAATGAAAAAAAAAATAACACCGTTTGAGTTTATGATGACATATAATGGCTTAGATTAAGCTAAAAGAGCCTACGTTTAATACAATTAATAAATAATAAATTTGGATTAGTAAATTAAGGAAAGATAATTTGATTTCCATACAGGTCGAAAAAAATACCAAAATAAAATTTCCATACTAGAACGATTAATCGTTTGGTCTCCTGGACATACTAGAAAGCAAATTATCGAAATAACTTGTTCGCACAAATTGTACAACCTCTATTCATAAAAAATACAAGTATAGTACAATAGCAAATTTAAAATATCTCAAGTTTGACTAACTATATATTAAAAAAGAATAGTTATGATATTTCATCCGTTTCTTTTTAACTGGTGTCATCACATTTTGAGATTAGCGAAGTCATCACATATTCCTCGTTGTCGATTGGCACGTTACAGACTGTTGAAAGAATAGCATAATAGCATCGTTAATCACCGCAAGTGCCTCGCTTTGTCAATGCACATTTTGCCTATCACTGGAAGAATAGTTACATTAAATCTTGGAAAGTCGAAGACTTGAAATCTCATAGACAACTTTCACCACAAGGAATCCAAACTAGCTGAGCTAGGCACAGTTTGTAAACTTGGGTACTTTAACAAGAATGCATGTGAAATTGTTCTTTTATGGACATAGGTAGTAACTAGCAAACCCTGAAATTGAAGATTACAAAAAGCTTGATTTTCATATATATATATTCTAAAAGTTTAAAAACATGAAAGATATAGTTTACTTGGGTGATTTGATACCTTTGACCACACAAATTATGAGACGTTTGATCTATATTTATCCTCTTCTTTTTTGAAAGAACTTGAGGATAAAGTTCTTACAAGAGAAACAAAAGAAATCTATATTTATCTTTGATCTGCATCCTTCGTCTACGCGTCTCTCTCGCTACAATAAAGAAGATCATCAGCGCATGAACAAAGGGAAGGCCCAATGGTACAAGTACTGTAGTACGTCGTATAGCGCGGTTGTTCCACCAGACGAGGCTCGCAACCACTGATAGCAACAGTACGAGGATGCGGTCCGGGATGTCCAAAGGAAAAATCCGCGCAGATTGTGTGTCTGCACCTGCAGACTGCAGTTTGTTTGTGTTGCTCGAGTACGACCATGGCTGTCAGCGTCTTTGACGATTCGAGAAAGACACCACCATTAGTTTCTTTAGGCGTTTTGGTACTATTATTTCTCATTTCCTCTCTGATTTGCGTGAGGCTGTAGCGGAACTCTGGGCCTTCGACACCTGGGCATGTGGTTTTGGTACTATTATTCCCCATTTCCTCTCTGAATCGTTGCCGTGGCTCCCTTTGCTCGGCCGGGCAAGAAAATTCACGTTTGTTTGTTTTACCGTCGAAGATTCGGGAGATATAACTATATAGTCCTCGAAAGCGAATATGATGAGTGATTGGTTGGTAACTAAAACTCGGCCAAATATTTGTTTTTATCTTTTTTATGAAACTTGTTTTTGTCTTTATTTGGTTGTCTACCGAATTTTGCTAATATATGGCGATACTTGATATTTAGCTTGCCAAATCTGTGGCAAATTGTTTTGTCTAACTTTTGGTTATCAAATCGTTGGCTTGTAAATTTTGGTTGCCCTTCCAAGTCGGCGCCGACGACACAAACCTCGCGTCTCCTTAGGTCTCGCGAAAAAGAAAGGTCGAAGCGACACGCCGCCGCCGCCCGGGTATTCACGACCCCGGCTCCCTCGCCTCCGGCCTTCGCCATTTGCCCGGTGGTGACGAGGAGAGGGGTCCGTCCTTTCAACAATGCGTCTTCGTAGGGTCTTGGTCGCGGTCCTAGGTCTAGGGTTTGCTCGCCCGCCAATGTTCGACGGTGTGTTAGGTTTACCGGAGGAGCGTGGCTCCTCTCACGATTTGCTTTCTGGCGGCGCCGCGATGCGGAGCGACGGTGACGCAAATGGAATAAATTCTCCCGCTTCTTCCGTTCTCAGACATGGCGATCTTCTCCGACGCCAACGGAGAGGCCGGGAGACCTGGCCTGTGAGTCGAGGGTCGGCGCATTGTCGTCTTCTTCGGTGATGATGTTGTTGATCCTGGTAATCTCAAGGAAGATGTTCTTCGGAAAATCGAGCTTTGCTCGGGCCGCTACGGGGCGGATTCGGCGGATGCGTCATGGGTACGAGAGTTGGCCGATGCGCTTGGGAGATAGGTTTATTCGGCCGATTTGCTTAGAAGTCCTCCTCCTCTGCGCGCCTCCATCTTGTGGAGTTTGGCTCGTGCCCCACGGCGATTGGGAAGCAGCCGACGGCGGTGACGAAACGGATCTCTCAAGGCTTCGGGAAGATGAGCGGGGAGTTTTGTACTTCTTTGTAATTTTCCTTTTCTTGGGATTTCCGTTTGTAAAGGGTCGTGTAATGCACCAAGATTAATACATGTTCCTTCTAAAAAAAAAAAAAAAAAGTCGGCGCCTCGACACAGATTCTACGGCCAGTTCTGAATCAAACGCAGGGGAAAAAAAATAGAAAATGAAATGAAATGATGATTGTGTGGACCTTGGACCGAAAGAACAAAAGCAAGCCCAATAACTTCAAGCGATACGTGGGCCGGATCTCGGATCTCAGGCCTGCAATGCAGCAATGGCCGTGACAGGCCTGCTGTTGTGACCTTGCGCTCGTTCGGCTTGGTTTCTGCGGATAATTCTGGTTGATTTCAGCTGATTCTGTGAAGAGAAAACACTGTTCTATGGCTGAAAAACATGTGTCTGTGTTAATTTTGTAATGCACAGTTTAGTACCGGTGCGTAGGACCTGTGATCGAATGGAACACATGTCGACTAGCGATATGGGACTTCTGACGGAAGATGCAGGCCGACCGACCACTGAACAACCTCGACGGTCATTCTCAATTATCAACTGAAAAGAAAAGGCAGGAGCGATCATTTTTGCTTTGCTTGACTAGGTTCTTTTTTCTTAGAGAGGAGTACGTGAATGAAGAAGCACAGATAATAAATCTAGCTACGCTAACTTGCTTCGAAGCAAGGGAGCAAAGCATGCGGGCTATACCACTTCTTCAACCTGGATTCAAGCATAAAACAGATTAGATCTCTCTAGTCTCTAGTGACATGTGACGAACGATCGAACGGCCTCCACTTTTCACCTGCCTACTGTTGCGTGTGCGCTTGACACTGAAGTAAACCCTGATTACCATATGATTAGCAAGTCTTAGCTAACCGTCTCTTTCTGGCCTACTTATGCGCCCCTGCGTCTAGCTAGCTTTCTCTTCTTTCCACACAAAGAGAGAAAAAACACACGCAGTGCCCACTCGCTTTGCTCGACCTCGACCCCGACCCGTGTTGTTTCCCATCGAAACGAACCGCAGCACCCGGCTCGCTTTGCGTTGTCTGCAAGCCTCCGATCGATTTTTGGTCTCGTCCAAGGACAAGGAGACAAAGCTGTAGGCCTCTGTCCAAGCTCAGGTAAACCGTGTGCGCGATGCTGGTCTGCTTTGCGAGAAGATAACCACCTAATTACTGAACTATTACTGTACCTTGCACACGCACAGGCGGGCACACTATGCAACAGGACACGGATGACAGTCAGACACGGGTCTGACAGGTAGTTTATTACGGACACTTGAAAAGTAACTACCGCGCAGATTTCAGTTTTAAAAACTACAGTGGTTACACTAATCACCATTCTATCAGAGCTTAGCGAACGTGGTGTCTGTCAGAGCTGAGTTGAATAATGTCTATGCTGATCATGGAAGGGACCAATTGGTTGTTGTTGTGAGTGGTAACCTCGAGTTCAAATTACTACACGAGCACTAGTGTTTGTAGTTTGGACATGCTTCGCTTTCGTTATTAGGCGATGCTCTCCTTTCCTTCACTGATCGATCAAGTAATGCAGGCAGATGCCTCTACTTGACGACGCTTATCGGCCTGACAAGCACACTTCGTTACTGGTACAAAGATTATCTTGTGCTGGGCTGACAGCCATCACCATCATAGTCAACTATCTCAGAAGTGTCGCGACATTAGGCTACGCATGAATCGGTGATGGTACTCTTGTTTGTTAAGGAGAAGAACAAACAATTGAGCTAGAGTAACAGACTACATGGGACCTGTTATTTATTTGCAGACGTTCTCGCAATTTTCTTTTGCACCTCTCCTGTGTATCAGGCGTGGGAAGTTCTTCTTTTGTGCAGACAACATGTAGTTCCTTGATCTTTTTTCCATGATTTGTTCACTGAGGCACCTGAAATACGGCGGATCCTTTTTTTTTTTTTTTTTTTTTTTTTGAGGGATTTGCAGTTGATCTATATCTAAAGTAGGACATATAAAAGACCCAGGTTGTTTTTATCATCCTTTTACAGAGCCTGTTTGGGACTTGGGAGGAGCCAGTTTCCACTAGAGTTTTTTTTTTTTAAAAAATGTTTGAAATGCTGTCTAACCCTGATTCTCTATCTCTTTATACAAAGAAATTGCTCAGCATTTATTTAGGACACATGGCTCAACACCTATTGACCAGAATCATTTTAGTGTAACCTAGTTGGTAGCACAAGTGCTTCTACCTATAATTCTAAGCAGAAGCTGAACCTATCTTAAGCAAGTGTCAATTTTTTTTTTTAATTGTCGGGCCGTTCACCCGTATTTCATTAAGAGGAGGAAAACCAAATCCAAATACAACAAACCCCGATGCGAGAAGACATCACAGGAGAAAACACCAACTAAAACCTTAAACAAAAAAAAAACAAGAAAGCGAGGGCGTGGAACCCTCCACCTAACAACCCCAAAGAAGCTCGCGCCTATACACAAGATAACTCAACACCTAGTTAGCTAGTAGTGATCGGAGATGTAGATGATACACCTCGGCAAAAGCATCTGCGGAAAAGACAACGATATCGGTGGCAAAGCATCCACCGTAACCTCCTTGACGGCCAAGCATCCGCCGTAAACACGACCCTCGGTGGCAAAGCATCCACCGTAACCACCACACGGCGCAAAGCATCCGCTGAACACGACCTGAAGCTCCAAATGCTCCTCCGAGTCACATCAGGGACCACGGGCGAGGAGGACATAGATATCACGGCAAAAGCATCCGCCCAAATCAACGACGGGACATAGATACCGGCGGCAAAGTGCTTCTACCTATAATTCTAAGCAGAAGCTGAACCTATCTTAAGAAAGTGTCAATTTTCACGAGTCATGTAATGTAACGTTCCCAACACTACACTTGACAGTGATGAAGCATTAAGAACCTCCATGTTCCACAAGCTGGATAGCCACCGCAGGCAGGCATGCAACGGTCTGATGTCAACAGTCAACTCGTCTTCACATGCATATTTTCCAGGTTTTTCTTGTACACCAATTCCCCATCATAAACTATGATGCGTCCGAAATCACGCTCCTCCTGTTCCAAACATCCATGCTAAAGAAAAAAAAAATAAGCCAACCCAACGACTAGCTGCAATTTGCAAGCATTATTAAGTGAACAATAAAATACTTATGCTAGCCAGATCACTTCCACCCTACTCCTTGACGTGTAGCAATATATATATATAATCGAAACCCTAGCTAACCGATCGCGTACTCTACTAACACCCATCATTGGAAGCGAACAAGAGCTTCACATCACAGCTCACTCGAACCTGCAGCTGGTGCACAAAGATCATGTCCAGGTCACATCCTTTGTACTCCTGTCCGCCTAGTAGTGATAGTGTCTAGCAGCAAGTAAGGGAGCCAATTAAGCAGCAACCAACTGCCATGGAATGAACGCAGCAAGAACTAGGAATTCGGTGTGTTGGTACACAGCAGCAAGGAAAGCAAATAATGGGACCTTTTTTCCCTCACCCAATGCCATTATCAGAGGTGAAGGTCAACATTAGGTGAGCAATTTCGGTCAGCCAGCAAACACAGGTCCAATGTGCAGTCCAATCTCAGAGCAGGCAGTTATGACCTTGTTGCAAACGACACAGAAATGAAGACGGTACACGTCTGCGTTGTACTGTAGTGTGTAATCTTAAAGTAAAAAATACAGTAGCTCTTTGTAAATGTATGGTCAAAACCGAAAAAGGTTGAGACTTGGGACCAATACAAATACTAGAGCGAAAAAAAAAATCAGAAAGAGTAAGTACTTCTGTAGGTGGATCCTCCACACAAAACGCAGCATTGTAATTTATTAGCACTGTAATCATGGAGGAGAATTGGTTAAACTTAACACGTTGAGAAGCCGAATAGCAGCAATGTGACAACCACAAGTTGAGATTCCAATTAACTACTCTAATTTCAGGACAGGGGTGGTCTGACGAGTCATGAGCATGCATCCAGTTGGTGGTGGGCTACGGCCTAAAGGCAGAGCTTTCAGGCTGTAAGCCTGGGTCATGCCTGCCGCGACACCCGACAGGGCAGCCTGCCTGAGCAAGTGAGCAGCGCGCACTGTCTGTCCACTCCAGCTCCAGCCAGTCAGCAAGTTCTTCTTGCTGGGCTCGGGCTGATCCACCAGTTCCAGGAAATCACACCAGCGAAAGATTTGCGTCGTCTCTGGTAAAATTTTCAGGCAACGAGTGAAACATTTGCCAACTGCTTTGACCGTACAACTCCATTATGGGGGTGTTGGCAGTACTAAATGCTGCTTAACTGCCATTAGCATTTTTTAATTGATTGCGAGTGTGGACGAGGCAAAGCGAATTGCATCGAGTACGCCAGCTGGTTTGACATAGGACAGCACACAGCACACTGGTCACTGGTCCAGTTCATTCACTCGAGGCAAACGCAAACGCTAGCTGATGGAAAAATGCAGGGAAAGAAAATCTGAAGACCGAAGTAGAAACTTCACAACAGCAACCCTAACTGGGAATCGATGGTGTTCTTTTGTAGTATTTCTTTTCTTTTTGTTGGTTGGGAGATGCGTTGTACTTGTACTGTATCATAATCATCTTATGATTGAATGATACCACGCCAATCATCTCGTTTGGGAGATTGTTGTCATTTTGGACTGTCAATAATGCAGTAGTAGTTTCAAATTTCAGAATGAGGTTACTGTACAACGGATCTGCTGAATGCTGCTGCTACAGTAACGACCAAAATCACTGCTACCTAACTACCTGATATACTACTAGCAGCGATGGTATCCTGATGGAGTATTTTTGAATGATCCCCATGCCGTTGCAGTTAGCAGTGCACTGGACAAGGCAAAGCATACGCGACATCCTGTCATTTTCACAGGTAACTGCAGATGAACACAACTCCACACAATCACAGGTCTCTTTCTGTCATTTTACTTCAACAACACTCGTAGATAAACACATCACGCACGCTCCCTTCTTTCTTTCTGACCTACTAAATAGGACCAACCAGATCTCACAGGCTACGAACGCGACGCCATTAGCAGAGCTTTCATGGGCAGGCAGGCGGCACAGGCAGCAATCTTCTCAACCAGAAAAGGAGCTACCCCCGTAGGTTAATTACGCAGGAGAATGTGCCAAGCCAACAACCATTACCTCCCCCTAACAACCACGATAAGACCGAGAGGTTGATGTGAAGCAAGGCTTGGCAACGAAAGCCGAGCTACCATGGTCCATGGACGAATCATTTCATTTCATCTCATTTCGCGCGTATTTTTTGAATATGCAAACAATACAAGCTGGTAAGGAACGGTGTCGGTCTTAGATACAGATACAGGCAAGGCATCATCAAATGTTGCTTTCCAAGAATGAAAGAGTACAGTGACATGTTCTATAGAATAGAATCAAAGCCCGTGAGAGAGAGAGGCCCAAAAAAGATAAAGAAGAAGAAAAGAAAAAGAGAAAAACGTACATGCACAAGTTGAACAATATCCATGCAAAGAAAAGAAAGAACTAAGCAATAATTTTCATTCACTGATGAGACTGACAAGTGCGTATGGTGGAAATCAGGGGATCGGAGCGGCTGCTGCTATATAATTATAGAGATGGCTCGTCGCCTTCGGTGCTGTCGGCGGCCTGCCGGTCGCCGCCAGAGCGGCGGATTTCGTCGATCCGCGTGGCGACCTCGGCCATGGCGGGCCTCCTGTCAGGATGCTGCGCGGAGCAGTCGATGGCGAGCTGCAGGAGCTGCACCATCTCCTCCTCGACGCTCTGGTACCTGAGGAGCTCCTGGTCGAACACCTCGGCGGTCCACTCCTCCCGACGACGGACTGCACCCAGCGCGGCAGGTCGAGTCCTTCCTCGTTGACGACGGCGTTGCTGGGCGCCTTCCCCGTGAGCAGCTCGAGCAGGAGGACGCCGAAGCTGTAGACGTCGGCCTTCTGCGAGACGCGGCGGATGTCGGTCACCTCCGGGGCGCGGTAGCCGGACACCCGGGTGGGCGAGAAGGACGGGCCGACGAGCGTGGGGAGGCCGTGGTCCGACACGCGCGCCTCGTAGTTCTTGGTGAGGAGGACGTTGGAGGACTTGATGTTGCCGTGCGACGCCGTGGGACCCGTCGAGTGGATGTGCGCCACGCCGCGCGCCGCCGCCAGCGCGATCGCCGACCGCGTCTCCCAGTCCAGCGGCGTCCGCCCGGAGGCACGGTTACCTGCGATCGATGAAATGCCCATGATTCGTGTCACCAAACCACGAGATCCAAACCACGTCATTACATGCATGATGATTCGCGTCACAGGAATGTCAGCAGCTGGATTCACGGTCGATGCCAATTACTACGGCGCGTGCGTACAGATTGCTTCGGTTACACGTCTCACGCACCCGGTGCCGGCGGTCCGGACTTTTGAATGATTCTTTTTAAACCCGTACTCCTACTACGCTTGGCGAGGCTAATAATTGGCGCGAGAGAGGAAGGAATCTCGAGGAAGAGGAACAGTGGCGCCAACTAATGTCACATGGATAAGCGAAGCTACACAAGACTACCCGGCCGGCCTGCAACTCAACTCGGGCTCACATGCATGAGCAACTTGCCCTGGAACTTTACTGCCGCCACGAATCTACTACTGATTCAGAGCTCCTCCCCGCATATAGTACAACAACCCTAGGGCCAACCAAGAAAACGAATCGATCTCCGGGACCAGTCATGGTTGTCACGTCTGGCGTTAAACTAGACTAGGGCCTCGTTTAGATGTTAGAAATTTTTAGCAAAAGTAACTCGCGGAACTCCTGTAGAACTCTCCTGTAGCTTTCGTTTGTTTTGTGGTAAATATTATCCCTCCTACGGGTAGCCCAGCCAAAAGAATCGTCTCCATGATACATCTAAAAAAGCGTATTAATTTTTTTTTTACCTACATTTCATACTTTGCGAATATATGTCTTTTGGTGTATTTAATGTGATGTGATGGAGAGAGAGTGAAAAAGAGTTGAAACTTTAGCCGGGCCTCGTTTAGTTGGCTAAAGTTTCTAACTCTTTTTCCACCCTCTCTCCATCACATCACATTAAATACACCAAAAGACATATATGCCGGAAAGATAAAAATGTAGGTAAAAAAAAACTAATTATACAGTTTTTACGTGTACATTACGAGATCGATTCTTTGAGCCTAGTTACGATGAGGATAATATTTACCACAAACAAAATCTAAACGCGCTACAGCGCTTCATGCGAGTTCCAAAGCAGTTACTTTTGCAAATATTTCTAACAACTAAACGAGGCCTAGATCCAGGGCAGCTCAGCTCTTTAGCCAGCTCAGTTTGTGGCTACCTGCCAATGCTCGCAATAACCAATTGCTCGCAACGCAGCAACAACTACGCCGCGCCATGGCTGGCATGGCATGGCACGGCGGAAGCAGCAGCACCCGGGGGCCGGGGGTTGCCAGAGGGCAAGGGGACCGGATCAGTCATGGATGCGGGGCTACGCCGCTTGGGGCAGGCAGAGTGTAGGTTCCAGCGAATTGATTGAGGCCCAAACCAAACCAAACGCCGGGGCGGGGCCAAATTATAAATTCCGGGATGGATGGAATGGATCCGGCGAAAGCGACGCCACACCTAGCAAATCCGTAACCATCTCGCGCGGCGACTCCGGCTGCCGTCGGCTTGGCAACTCGGAAACCGTGCTGGCTCGTGCCGAGCACCACGAGCGAGCACGAGCTCGTCGTGGACCTGGCTCTCTTTTTTATTTTCACTTTCCCCCTCTCCCTTTACCTGTCACAGAATATTGCCAGGCTGGTTGTGCCTGTGCCCGGCCGGCGAAACGATCGTCCTCACGTACTGTACCCAACCCGCCCACCGACAGTCCGGTAACCAACTCGTCAGCAGGAACAAGAAACGGTAAAAATGGCGCAAGTTTTTTCTTTACCGTGCAGCAGGGCGGAGAGGCTGCCCATGGACATGTAGTCGTAGACGAGGAGCTTCTCGTCCTTGCTGAAGTAGTAGGCGCGGAGGGGCACCACCAGCTCGTGCTGCACGCCGCCGATGGCCGCGATGCGCTCCCGGAACTCCGGCTCCGGGAGGTCCACGTCCTGAGGCGCTTCACCGCCACGGCCGACCCGTTCTCCATCACCGCCTTGTACGCCGTCCCGAACGCGCCCTTGCCCAGCACCTCCGCCGACGCGCGCAGCAGGTCCTCCAGGTCGAACGGCGGGGCCGCGGCCATGGGACCGAAGAAGATGAGCTTCTTCGACCCGGTCGACCCGCCGGTAGTCTTCGCAGCTGCCGCTGCCGCCGCTGTAGCCGCAGCGGCGGCGGTCGGAACTGCCACGGCCGCCGCAGCGCCGTTGTGGCCGCCTGCGCCAGCTGCGGAGCCGTTCTGGCCCTTTGGTGGCTGGACATCCATCGGCTCCATGCCGAGGTCCCGCCCCTTCTCCACCGTCGCCGCAGACCGGGGCGCGCTGGACCTCTTCCGGCAGAGGAAGAAGAGCAGGGCGAGCAGGAGCAGCACGCCGACCACGGAGCCGATGGCAATGCCAGCGATGGCGCCGCCGGAGAGCTTCTTCTTCTTGCCGCCACCGACGTCGGCGGCGCCGCCGGGTCCCGGCTGCGACTCCGGCGATCCGGCCGGCGTGGGCGCGGTCTCGCCGGGGCACAGGCCGAGTGGACCCCCGCAGAGGCCCGTGTTGCCCAGGAAGGAGTCCTTGGGCATCTTCCGGAGCGTGCTGGGGATGGACCCGTTGAGCTGGTTGTACGACACGTTGAACTGCTCCAATGCAGGCAGCTGCAGCTTGGGGATCTCGCCGGTGAAGCTGTTACCGTCGAGGTACAGCGTGCCGAGGCGGATCAGCTTGTTGAAGTCCGGCGAGATCTCGCCGGTGAACTTGTTCCCGGCGATGTCCAGCCTCACGAGGTTCTTGAGGTCGAACAGCGACGCCGGGACCTCGCCGGAGAAGCTGTTGTGCTGGAAGTAGATCGCCCGGAGCTCGGACAGGCGGGAGACGTCGTCGGGGATGGCCCCCGTGAGCGCGTTGTAGCGGAGGGAGAGCGTGCGGAGCGCCGACAGGTTGCCCAGCACGCCCGAGGGGAGGGTGCCCATGAGCCCGGCGCCCGGGAGGCGGAGCTCCACGACGCGGCCGCTCTCGCAGGTGACGCCCTGCCACTGGCACGTGGGCGTGGTGCTGTTCCACGACGGCAGCGCCGAGCGGCCGACCGCCGAGCGCAGCGCCTGCAGCGCCTGCGCGTCGCTGTTGAGGTCGTCGGCATAAAGAGCCGGCACGGCGGCGGCCAAGAGAACCAGGACGGCCAAGCCCACTGCCGGCGCCGGCATTGCGGCCATCGCGGGCGGGGCGGGTGGGTAGGTGAGAGAGCCTTAGCTCAGAGGGAGCACTATCATGGAGGGGGCTGCTTCTTCTTGTGGGGAGAGTACTAGCACTAGTAGAAATAGAGTGAAGCAGAGCAGGGGAATCTTGGGTTATAATGGAAGATTTGGGAGCTGGATGAGCTGATTAAGGGTGGGATTGGGAGGCCTGATTGGCTTAACGCCTGGCCTGATTGCTTTAATGATAGCCGCTGCAGGTGGCTCTTACTGGAGCCTGGTTGGAGAATTTCCCCTTTCCATCCAAAGCTCTGATGGATGAGTGAGGAGAAAAGGGCAGCATGGCAGGTGTTCTGTTTTTTATTTAAAGGCTGTATGTGGGACCGGCTGGACAGGGGCAAGGCCAATTATAAATAAATTTCCTAATTTCCTAATGATTTCAGCTTTGAAAAAACATGGGTTATGGTAGATAAGTTGAGCGTCTACTGGGAGATTTAAAATTCTTCAGATCCTTTACCTCTGCAGACTGCTGCTACTCCTATTGATTTATACAGTGTCTGCACATGCCAGTAAGAAATTCCCTGCGTAAATATTCTTCAGGTGATTTGTCATGCTGCGCTCCAGCGTCGCATCCTATCCATTTCATGAGACGAATTCGAACCACACCAACCTTTTTTTTGGACCGTACATGAGTTGGGATCCTTGTTTTAGGAAAAGGTTGCTAATGCAATTGACAGTAACATGCTAGGAGCATTAGAATCAACGGTCTCTAGACTCTAGAGTACACCAGTGAGTTCAAAAAACGTACTCCGTACGTCTTTAAATCAAAGATCTTCCAGTATATTGTTTTCCCAGTAACAATGACACCATTTTTTTTAGCAAAAACAATGACACCAGCTTTTTTTTTTTTGAGGAAACGTACCTGTATTACTGGGAAAGGGAAACGTACAAAGACGGATACGAATACAGATACGTCCGTAGAGGATACATGCACAGCTGTCGTACCCATCTTACACAAAGGTCCCTTGAAAAAGAAAAAAATACATTGGAGCCCAAGAACCCTGTGCTGCCCAACATCGCCCAAGGTCGCCATCGAACACCGCCGATCCGTCGCCACCCATCGCCGTCGTCGATGAAGACGCCATGGAGGAGCCCCATCACCGAAGTTTTGAAGAAAGCCGCAAGAGCAACCCGACAATGGCCGGGATTATGTCAAGGTGAGGACATCGGTAGAGGCACCGCCTCAAGCTCCTCGGCGGGTCCAAAGCTTGCCGTTGACTCCTGCCCGCCCGGCAAGGCAGGTCGAACCACCCCCGACTTGCCAAAACACCCACGGTAGGCACAAAACCTCTCGAAAAGGATGTGGCACGAGCGCCGCGATTCGCCGATCGGCGAAACAACGGCCGCCACAGGCCGCGGCCGACGAGCGTCGTTCGCCCACTGAAAACGGCGGCCGCCCGTGACTCTGTACAAGAGCGGCGTGGCCGAACTCCGCCTCCACGAACCGCCGATGGCGCGGCGGGCGAAACACCAAGACGAGGGGCGGCTCGGAAGGCGTTATTCCATAAGCGTCGCCGCCGCCGCCGCCGAAACCTAACCCTAATACTACTAGGGAACCCACCCCCACCGGCAAAGGAGCGGCGGTTTCCACCACCTCGCCAAGCCCCAAAGGGCCATCGGAGGCGAGGAAGACCGCCGTCCCCCGGCGGCGACCGAAACCCTCCCTGTCGCCTCTCTCAACTGTAGCTGCTCGAGAGAGTTCGAGAGATGCCACTGGGCAGGCCTCTTAAACAATGACACCAGCTGCCATGAAACTGTATCACGTAGTCGCATTTCTGGCCATTGAAGGTGTATGGGCTTGGGCTCATTATACAGCTTATGTAAAACAGACGACAGGCCGGTTGTTGCAATCAGGCCTCACTAGATAACCCATCGTACAAATAGAGGCCCATGTGACAATAGTAATCCATCAAGCAAGGCCTACGTACCTGCAGGTTTCGGTTTGAGAGGTACTCTAGCTTAGGCAGGATGCATAATAAAGCTGTTCAGCAAGCCTGTATTTGCCATTATCTTCTCACTCTCACAGGAGTAATACGGAGTACGTGGCATATCTCTTACCATACGAATCCTGCACCAAAAAGGCCACACGGCGTGCCACGTCACGCGCTTTTCTCGGCCGTCGGATCGGCCGGACGGACGGCCCAGATCAGGCTTCCATCGGTTTTTTGCAAAAAACCCTCGAACTTTATCAAAATAGAACCCGCCGTCCAGCCTGCCCTCACAGTAAATCTTCCAAAAACACCCTCGAGCTTTTCCGAAATAGCACCCGCCATCCAGGCAAATGTATGGGCCGGCCTTTCATCAGCTTGATGGGCCGGCCTATCACTGCTCAGCGCTGGAATGGGCCAAAAACGGCCCTCGAACCAATTTTCCTTTTCTACGTTTTTCTCTTTTCTTTTCAAATCAAAGATCTTCCAAAATTAGTATAAAACCAAAAAAAAAAAAAAAAAAAAACAGTTTTGTTGAGTTTATTATAACTAGATCTATGCATTGAACTCAAGATATCATATGATTTAGTGCATTCTATTTGATAGAGCTATACACCTATATTTTTTATGTCATTGCTTAATTTTTTGCTCATAACACATATGAACTAAAAATATCTCCCCCACCTTAACTCAAAATCAATTCCTTATTTTCCTAATTCTCCCCACCTTAACTCTAAATCAATTCACGCCCTCTTTCATAATATTTGTTTCCTAAATCTTTAATTTAATGCTAACTTGTAGTGCACATACTACAAAATAAATAATTGTTGACATACATATAGGAAGCAAAATACTTCCCTACACATACAATGCATAGCCAAACACTGGCGCAATTTCTA
This sequence comes from Hyparrhenia diplandra, assembly GCA_015847255.1. Taxonomy (NCBI): domain Eukaryota; kingdom Viridiplantae; phylum Streptophyta; class Magnoliopsida; order Poales; family Poaceae; genus Hyparrhenia; species Hyparrhenia diplandra. The sequence goes on along the minus strand of JADLZK010007150.1, from coordinate 118,824 downwards.
GTTATGTGTTATTATAGCACTATCATTTTTTTTCGACGAATAAGAGAAAGCTTCGAGCATTCTTTGAGAGGAATGGTGGTCCTTCACTGGCAATTAACAGAAAAGGCACATACTTCCATTATCCAGAAGATTGTTGCAGTGAAAAAGCTTTCGACTGTGACAGAAAATTATAACAAGGGAACCACCAATGACAATCAGATTGTTGCAGTGAAAAAGCTTTCGACTAATACCCCATACTTCCATTATCCAGAAGATGACAATTCTGGGAAATAAGAAAGGAGTTTGTGAATGGAATCAAGATCCATTCTGAAATTAAACACAAGAATATTCTTAGGCTCTTGGGTTTGCTGTTTAGAGGTCAAATTCAATGCTGGTCTATGGGTTTGCACCTAAAGGAAGCTTCTGCAACGTCCTTCATGGTACCCCAAGGCTTCCACTTCCACTGCAAACAAGGTTGGATATTGCTGCTTAGTCGGCAGCAGCTCTTGACTCCATGCATTTATCTGTCGCTCCAAAAATCTTCCATGGAGATGTGAAACCAGGTCGCATACCTCTTGATGAGAACTTATGCCAAAGGTTTCTGACTTTGGGACATCAAGGCTACTTTCTATAGAGGAAATGTATGTTAAATCTGTGACTGCGATAAGCGGACCCTGAATTCTTGGACCCTGTATATGCCAGAGGTCTTCAGAATGAGAAGAGCTATGTCTACAGTTATGGAATTGTCCTTCTAGAGCTGATTACTTGAAACAAGCCATCATATGCTGGGAATAATAGCCTCAAGATGAACTTCACAGACGAAAAAAGGCATGTGAGATGTATGATGAAGAGATTGCATTCCCAGCTCAGAAAATTGAGCTTCTTCATAAGGTTGGCCGTGTTGCAGAGCAAATGGATGAGAGGCCCAGCATGAAGCAAGTGGCAGAGCGCCTTGAGTCGATAGGGAGTGTGAGCGAATGCAGGGAAACCAAGGTGATCAGGTAGCTGATGTGACTTCTATTGAATGCTGTCCTGTTGGTATAACCATGGATGCTAGTGCTACTGATGCTTAGATTCTGGAGGGCACTCTACTTTGCAGAAGTGAAATAGAAACGTATGCCCTTCTCTGATCAGTGGCTTATTATCTGATAAAGAATGTGAAATAAGGTTTTCTAGCGGCCAGCGCCCTGGCCCCTAATTCTTTTTGTGCTAGACTATTCGCAAATTCGCTAGGTTGGTCTCTTCCAAAAGGGAAAATCCCTTCGTTGGTCCCTTCAAAAAAAAAAAAAGTTTCGTTTGGGTGCTGCAAGTGTTGGCTAAAATACTAATCCTATTTTAAGGAATTGAAACTTCATGATACTTCATGCACGCAACACTGGTGTGGTCAACAATGTAATCCAATGTTTAAAATTTGCCACTGTACTTGAGTGCATGTTGTAATTGTCATCGCAACTTGACAAGATAAACAATGCCTCCCTTGCCTTCCCAAGGTGAATGCAACAAACATGCCTCCAACCAATGCCTTCAGCAGATTCAGTGCAACCATTACCAACCAAACAGCTGGTTGGCCACCACAGTGAGGCATACAGGTCATTTGGTCCGGGCATGTTCAAAGATGATGGGCCACACTTTTTTGAGGGAAAAAAAAAAGTGTGGCCACACTTTGTCATGCCCAAAGGGATCATGTCTAAATTTAATTACCAACCAAACACTTGCCAACTTGGTCAAATCTGCCTAAGTGAAGTGTGGCTAGCAAAAATACCTTAGTTTATTTACTACCAAGGCTATTAGGTACTGAAATTCTCTCATCAAGATTAATATAATGTGGTGCACCTGTGATGCTTTGGGAAAAAGCTAAGTCTGTAATTTACAATTCCATTATCTAAAAAATATGCATGTTTGTTCAAGATTGCAAAATAAAATTTACAGCAGACTAACAGAACCTTTTTCTTCTCACTTCATGAGTATGTGAAGGATCCCTTCACACCATCCAAGCTTTCTCCAAGGGATGATCTGAAAAGAAGAACAATGTGGGTGTGCGTGGACATGATCAGGTAACCAACTTCAAGGCCAGACAGTCTAATGCTAAACAGAAAAAGAAACACATACGATAATTATAACTATTACAACCTTGATATCTTAACGGAAAATATTAGAGTTTCCAAAAGAATGCCCAAACCTAAAGTTCGAAAACAGAATGAGTAATAAAAACTGCAACATATGTGAATATATCAAGCAAAGAATCTTCTCGTAGAGAACTATTATCCTAGTTTCTAGACTACAGAGGCCAACTGTCCTAGGTATATACTTCTAGTAGAGTGAGGGGACTAAAACGTCAGTTCTACTGCAGTCTGCAGTTTATGGAGGTTGTGTAATTTAGACAATAATCAACAAGGCAGATTAACCCAACATTTGATTGGTGGAATAACATTGGGTGAAACTACTGTGCTCCACACTATTTACCCCTTTACACACCATAGTTGCTAGATAGAATACGTCAAACAAAGTTGAGTCAGATGAGGTATAATCTACCTTGTTTTTAATTTTGCTCATAGCACCTACCAAGATTTACAGATAGTTACGATACAATTAGTAAATGAAGACTTATGAAAGGTACACTTGTATAAGGAATTAACCTCACCTTGGGTCTGAAGCATTCCTACTTATTCCTAATCTCTCAATACTTAATTTCTCTTCCTAGTCGTGCGGTTTTATTTAATTATTTGTATATTCAGAGAGCTAGTCAACCATGGGAGACATAGTATCAATATCATTTCCCTTCATTTACAAATGCACCCACAATAATGCTTGTTAATATCAATGTTTCTGTCTTACAAATCTTCACCTTTACAGCTTTATGATTTTTGATTAAGGGCCTAATTCTATGAGTCCAGTCAAGAATAGTATCACATTTTTATGATTCTTACGTTTAAGATCATATGATTGGGATCTTACATGGACTCCAACCCAACTTATAATCTACGTGCCATTCTTTCAATCTTCAACACAAGGCAGACCCAACTCAAACATTCAAAACCACAAACGAGCATATTCAAGATGTTCTGGTAATTCTTACTTGTGCATACAGTACTTGTACTCCTGGCCTCGAACGTAGTCCAATTCCCCTTCCTCAAGCTGCACAACGCCCAGGCAAAACATCAGTAAATCAAGTATATGGCAGCTGCTGAAACCCCACATTCTGATGCTATTACTCACTGGATCGCCACCGTATATGAGGTCGTAGCACTCCGGCGAGAGGCAGCGCAGCACGCAGTTCTCCTTCTCGGTCGTCGACGACCTGCACACCCACCCCCACAGCCCGCTGCGCCCCGGCCGAGAAGAAACAACCGTCAGAACTCCAAAACATCGCGTCAGATGCGTTCCACTGAACAGAAAAACAGCAGAGAACGCATCATCCTAACACGTACTTCTCGACGTCGGTATAGCAGGCCTCCTTCTTCAGCCGGATCTCGTTGTCCTGCGCCACGGATGAGTGAGATGGATAGAGAATACAAGAAGCGGACGTAGGAGAGAAGGCAGGGGGTCGGGTCAGGCGGCGAGACGTACGGAGATTGGGCGGCGGGAGGACTTGGCGGCGGTGGAAACGACGAGGAGAGCGAGGGGTGATCACTAGGAGATAGCAGGCGGAGGGGAATCGCCGTGGATTCCGGTGGGACGGATGCGGCGGCGGGCGGAAAGACATGGCGCAGCGTGGATCCCGTCAGCTGGCTAGAGCCGACGTTGGGGACTTGGGCGGACGATGTCGCGAATCTTCTGCTGCGGCGCCTGTCTCGGTCTGGAACTGAAAGCCGATCGGTCAAAAATGCATTTGAACTGTTGCATCTCAAAGCGAAAAAATAATTGTTACTGCTATTTATTTACTGTGTTTGTGATTATGTATCAATAGCCATTGGACCATTGCAGAACTTAGTCTCGCGTCAGAACTGTTATTTGCAACAAAATCGTTAAAAAAAAGCCCGGAGGATTACAAAACTTTGTGCAGACAAGATGCATAGTGTACATTAGCCCACGGCCATGTTCCTTCATGTCTTTCCTCTGGCTTTCATCAAAACTCAAAATTGCTGTGGAATAATGCATCAAGAAATGGCTGATGAGAAGCAGCCCATATCATCGTTCTATGTTACCGTTGTTAACCTGCTACTTGTTTGCAACAAAATCGTCAAAATAATATCAAGCCCGGAAGATTACAAAACTTTGTGCAGACAAGATGCATACAGTGTGCATTAGCCCACGGCCATGTTCCTTCATGTTTTTCCTCTTGCTTTCGTCAAAACTCAAAATTGCTGCGAGTGTCTTCTACACTAATGAATCAAGAAATGGCTAACGAGAAGCAGCCCATATCATATCATCGTTCTTTGTCACCGTTGTTAACCTTGCTACTGGTACGTCTGCACACCATCCAGGCATCCACACTACAAGCAAAGCCGGTCTGGATGGCTTCTTTTTCCCAGAACAAAAGCTTTGCGCAGCAAAACATGAAATGATGATCACCAGATGTCGTTAACGTTCACAAATCAAGGACAACAAAAATCACTCTGGCTCTGCAGGTATTTTTTGGCTTGAGTTGGACGGTCAACGCGCCTCCGAATGTACCTGAGTTTACTGGTTCTGCTGATTACAAATAAGAATGCTGCGGTCATGAGGAGTCCTTTTAACAGCAAGGGAACAGCAGTATCAGTTCCCCGGCCAGAATTCCATCCTGGGATAATAGGTTGCACACTGATTGAAGCAAATCCCTGATCACCTTTACCATCCCTGGAATGGTATGAATGGAATTATTAAATGGCCATATCTAAAGTGGATTCAAGTTTTACAGGATGAGGGCAAAGCAGATAAGCAAGGCATCTGAACCACATATACATGTGTCCTTGCCGTCTGCCCTTAAATATCATTTTTTTTCCACACACAAAAAAAAGAGCAATCAGAGATTCCAAGAGCACCAAGTCTTCCCTTTTTGTCATGCACTAGTTGCTTAACAACTAGCTTGCCAGATCAATAAAAAGCAAATAATATTGGCGTAATCAGTATAGGCCTACTTACATTTAATGACAAGGAAAAATAATGAGAAATGATGTCTACCTGAACAAATTCCAGATAAATCCCAAAAATGATCTTCTCTTTGCAGATGGATGATGGTTTCTCTCCTGAATTTTTTTTATTTTTGCAGTTTCTGAATAAGCCAAAGAAAAGGCACAAAACAGGTTCAGGACTCCTGTCAAACCCATGAGACAGATGCAGACTGCAATAACTCGGGAAAAAAAATAAACTTCACCTTGAACTGAGATATTCTGAGCTTCCCTTAGCGCGGCAAGCTCTTCAACTAGCAAACGTTCCTGGCCACTGTAGAAGTCAAAATAACTGTCAGAAGTTATACACCAAAAGTTAAAACAATATGAATAGACCATATAGTGGATCAAAAAAAGGAACTATGATTCATACTCACTATTTAGACCTCGCAACCAGACTTGAAAACAATTCAAGTAGTTCTTAATAAAAAAAGAAATTTTCTTCTAATTTAGTTTGCCCAAAAGAGAACTCTTTTCTCTTTCAATAAATGATCATCAAGCGGTTCGGGATGCTAACATTTTTTTTTCGAAAACGCTGCACATCATTATATCAAGAAGAGAACAAAACACGGGGTAAGAACCCCTAGAAAGGAACCAAACAAACCCATGATAACATGGCAACACCATAACACAAGAAATGCTTCTACCAGACTAGATTTCCAATTATATGTAGCTCATACCAGAGGAACCACTATTCGTAGGCCAACGACCAGGGGCGAAGCCAGGACTTAGGGTTAGAGGGGGCAATGTGTGTATTGTATGTGTGTTGTGGTGATGGTGATGGTGGTGGAGGTGGGGGCGGGGGGTGTGCATTTACACTTCATTGCAGACTGCAATAACTCGGGGAAAAACAATAATGTTATAGCTATCTGATGTTGGATATCTGTGTGTTGGCCTTTCTCCAACGATGAATTGATTAGGTTTTAGTAATTGTGGAGGTTAAAACAACAAAATAGTCTTCTTGTTTTGAACAATGCAAGAGAGCTGCACGGAATTTCATCAAGAAATGAAAAATAGCTGAAGTTTGAAAAAACATGAAACTCGTCAGGTTGTTGATTGTAAATACAACATCCTTTCCCTGAACTGTTAGAAAGTGCTGGCAACTCAAACCTGATACTCTTCGGGATCTTCACCTTTATCATGAAGTAGTGATCTCCTCTGACATTAGGCTTCTTAATGTCCGGAACTCCCAGTTGAGAAAATTTTAAGTTCTCTCCAGGCTGAGTGCCAGGAGGAATGTGAAGATCCTTGAGTCCTTCTATTGTTTCAACCTGAAAACATAAATTTCCTTGCTAGGTTAAGCTGAAATGGGGCTTGCTAGAACTAATTGAGAATATTTCCAGAACTATGGAATTAACATAAGTTAGACTTATCAAACACACATCAATTTCATATTTATTCTGACAACACATGATATTGGTATACAAGCCATATTTCTTCTTAATATAGTGATACACAGCTCTTCTACGTGTTTGAGGGGGGAAAAAAAAAGGTACACAACGCATAATACTGAAAAAGGGTCTTTGGCCATTAATAGCTAACCTTCACTGTGGTTCCTAAAATAGCATCAGTATAATCAACTGAAACATCCGAGTATAAATTGAGACCATTTCTGTGGATGCCTTGTTTTTCATTAATTAATGCGAACAAATATATACAGGTCACCACTTGCACCCCTGCACAATAAGACAGAAATGCATAACATGTAATTGCATCTATTACCATAGTGGATCTTAAATCGTTAGCATCTAATTCTGGAGGGTGTCTATTTCAATGAGATAAGTATGGTCATGTACCACCCATTTTAGTAACAACTGAAATGGGGCTAACATTTAATCCAGGTGGTACTACTTAGTTATGCAACTCAATCACCACCTTGCCAACTTCTAAAGATTTCAATAGCGTGGCTTTAAATAAGTAACGCTCAAACATATAACAAACTACACAAAAGATGCATGAATCCAAGAGACTATATAACAGCTGACCAATGCTTGCCTTTGCTTATCAACATTACCTCCACCACTAATTCGAATGGTGGAGCCATCATCAATACCTCCAGGTATATCTACTTTGATAATGCGTTCAACTTGGACTCTGCCTGAACCGTAACATTCTGTGCAATGTTCAGTAATTACCTTCCCACTGCCTTCACAATTTAAGCATGAAGATATCTACAGAATGCCACAACATAAGATATTGCATAAGCTATATTATGTCAAACTTCAGGAAATAAAACTACGAAAAATGGAGCAAACAGTAAGTTAGTGACAATAATAAATAAGTTAGATGCACCAAATAATATCAGACATTTTGTTGCTAGTTCTTCTCATTTCATTTAGCAAAAAAAAAAAAAAAAAAAAAAAAAAAAAAAAAGAAGATGATAAATATCACAAATCCATTAATAACATTTTCATGGGAGAAAGTACGGTCATGGTTAATGTATTCAAATTTGTTCTGAAACGAGAGTTTTGTACTAGCGGTAGAAGTAAACTTAGCATCCATGATGGTAATGAATATTGGTCCAATTAGCAATGGAGGTGAATATAGAAAATAACTGACAAACCATATTCCATGAAGAAATAACTACTTCACCTGAGAAACTATACCAAAAGGTGTCCTTTGAGTTTTCATCAACTTGCCTTGACCTCTGCATCGGGTGCATTCTGTAATGTCATTGCTACATTTAGCTCCAGTTCCATTGCAGGTGCCACATGTTTCATGGCGAAAAACATTGATTTCACGTTAAGCCTCCTGTGATGGATTCTTCAAAAGAAAGGAGCAGATTATAGCTGTAAAGTAGAAAATGAGATGTAAACAGCTATTCAAGGTCTAACATTCTGATTTGGTGCTAAGTTGAAAGTGATACCTAATATTAAGTGCCCTATTGCCCTTTGCTTCCGCTATAATGAAATCCCCCAGAGCCCAAACTATCGCCAAAAAACTTGTCAGAACCACCAAAGAATGCATTGAAGAGTTCATATGGATCAATCTGCAAAATCAAACAAACTGTCAAAGGTCAAGTTAACCAAAGATAAATAAATAAATAAACTATGAGTCCTCTATTAACTAGCAGTTTTCCATTTTCTCAATCAATGAGGTCCTGAGATCAAAACATTCGCTAAAGGTACAGCAAGAAGCCAGTCTATAAGTGAGCCCATAAGAGCATCAAATTGAACAGTTCTTACTGCTATTACATCAACTGGTGGGCATAAATGCACTTTACCAACAATTGCCAGCATAATAGCTTCAAAGAACATGCTGGCTAGATACAAAAGAGCATCTAAAGGAAAATAGATTTATATCCCAACTGGCCAATATAGGAATCAAAATGGTCAAAAAGGAAAATGACTTGGTGCTAAATAAATTGTGTACCCCATGTGTGCCAATATCTCCATCTCTGTAATCACCACTGAGCCCCTCTTCTCCAAAGCGATCATATAAAGATCTTTTATCTTGATCAGATAGAACCTGAAGAAGATAATAATACAGATATCATAAAAGGATGGTCATCTGATAGCATCATCAAATACTACCTGCGGTCAATAACAATTGAAACTTCAGACAGCCAAGTTGTCCTGAAGTTGTTGTATTTTGCTGTAAGAAATGTAAAGTAATAATGACTGCAGAGAGTATCACAATTGTAAGTGTTCTGCTCATGTATATTCTGTAGAAGCAGCCAAGTAAACTAACCAACATTCTAAAGACACTGGTTAAATACAAAGTATATGTCATTATGATTCCAGGATATTGTTGATAAACAGGTTTGTAAAGTTTCACTGCCTTCAGTCAAAAAAAAAAAGTGTTTCACTGGCTTCCTTTAAGATGAAAGTCAAACTATATCAGATAAACAGGCATAAACCAGAAATTAGGTACACAAAACTCATTGTGAGATCATGAAATACTTTGACATGTCTATAGTTTCACTGCCTTCCTTTAAGGAATTGCCGCTCCAGTTCACTTATGATCCATCACATTTTACACTATGTTGATAGAGTAGGTAATACCAAAAATCACAGATAAATTGCATCAATCAGGTTAGAATTAAACTAATCTAATAGGTAAAAAGCATCTTACTAAACTAATTGTAATACTCAGTATGTTCTAGTGTTGTTCTCCTTCAGCACTTCAGCTGAAGCCACAGAGCAGAAGATTACCTCATATGCAGCACTGATCTCCTTGAACTTTTCTTCTGCTTCAGGATTCTTATTCATATCCGGGTGGTACTGCAGCCGAAAGAAAACCAGGGAATATGTTCAATGTATGTAGCTTTGGCACTAACTACAGACATGTCAAAAATTGATCCAACACAGCATGAGTGATAAATCACCAAGAAAAAAAATAGACAAATTTGGAGTTGACTTTGTAAACACTTCATTAAAAATGCTACTACTTCCCAGCATTAGGATCTGATAAACACTATGTAGATGGCTCAAATTAATACGACGCAACACCAATCTAAACGCGGTAGGAAGGAGAAGGGGAAGCGAATAGCACCTTGCGGGCGAGAATCCGGTAGGCAGCCTTGACCTCCTGGAGCGTGGCGTCGCGGCGGATGTTCAGCGTGGAGTAGTAGTCCTTCTCGCTCCGCCCGACCACAGGCGATCCCCTCCCGAACGCGGCAGGGCGATAGGTCCTAGCGCGGGCATGGCGAGGGAGGCGGAGCGGGAAGTGGAGCTTTGCGGAGGTGAAAGCCGGCGCAGGTTGCCGGAGAGTGCTAGCGGGACTAGGCGTGGAGTTTGGGTTTGCGGGCAGGAAGAGCACGGTGGCCGACATGGAAGTGGAACTGGACGTTGGCCAACGCGCCGCCGGCCGTGGGGGAACATTTCAGGATCCCCGGTAAGGAGTAGGGAGTACTACATCATTTTTTTATTTACCTACGATATTATGCTGACTTATAATTAACCAAACTTAGGATATACTCCCTACGTTTCAAAAATACTTACAATACTTACAATTCTAGCACAGTATAGTATTTCAAATTAGACATTTTAAATGCTCAACACGTACGCTATCACAGAAAAAAATCTGGAATAACAAATATAGAATAATGTGTCACACCTAGAATTTGAGCCCCAAGCCAATGATCTTTGTCATTGCACCGTGAGCCCTTATAAAAACTTAAGATGATACTCCCTCCGTATTGCAATTAGAAGGCGTTTAGAACAAATGGCACGGTCGATCTCTAAAACACAACTTATTTCTTTTCTCTATAAAAATATTTATTGAAAAATTATATATGTATATTTTTATAAAAATAATTTTCAAGATATTAAGTACTCCTCCATACTTGAAAAGAAAGATGTTTAGGACAGTGACACGGTCTTCAAAAAACAATTTTTACTTATTTTTTATATAAAAATATTTATTAAAAAGTTATATATGTATATTTTTTTATGAAAGTAATTTTCAAGACAAATCTATTAATTTGATTTTCACATTTTCAAACTCAACCACTTAAAAGTTATGCATGATTTATATTCTCAATGTTTGACTCACACCTTGTCCAAAACCTCTCCCTTTTCTAATATAGAGGGAGTATAATTTTCACATTTCTAAACTCAACTACTTAAAAGTTATTTATAATTTATATTTCTAATATTTAACTAAAATCTTATCTAAAATGTCTTCTAAGAGCATCTCCAACAATGCCCTAAACCATCTCCCAATCCTGTTTTTTTAGGAAAATGAGAAAAACTCTCCTCCAACAAGCATCTAATATCATGTCCCAATCTTTGGGCAACTCCAAAACACCGGCAAAAAGTGCGTATATCTCCCGCTCGATACGCGCTCTATCCCCGTCCCAAGAAAGTTTAGCGCGGGAGAGAAGTTTCACGGAACTTCCTTCACGCGCGTCGGAGCTAGGTTCCGCCGGACTCCGTTCGCCGTCGATCCACGAATTTCCTCGGCACCTGCTCGCGATCTCAGAAACTCCTCGTGCTATTTTGCCGCGGCAGATTTCTCCCTCGCGCTCGTTACCCCCGCCGCCGCCACCGAGCAACACGTCATCCGCCTCGAGTTCGTCCCCATCCGCGAGTCCTGTATCTGACCATGACATCGAGCTGCGACGAGAAAGCTGTGCATGCGGGCGTGGGTCTCTTGGCAGCCCGCGCGATGGCGCCGGCGTTGGAGAACGCCAAGGTCGACTTCCGCGAGACGAGCAACAGCTTGGGCCAGACGACAAGGAAGTACAGTTGCCGTCACTGAGACTAATGCCATGTCCCGAGTCAGGCCGTGGGATCGTCGCTGAGACTACAGCAATACTGCGTGCTGCTGGGAGAGTCCATCGAGCTGCGGCCCGAACTTGTCTAACCACCATGGCTGACGCGGAGGTGGGCGTGGCTGTCGGGCGCAGGTGCAGCGGCGAGACCGGTGAGGCGAGAACCGCGAAGCAGCTCCTCGTATATGTTCCCTGTTGGATGTCTACGTGCTTCTCCACCACAACACACGAGTCCACCCGACCCCTTGAGGTCTGAGAGACGATAAGACAGAAAGATTGCATGGGCGGATTCAAGAAGCAGCTCCAGTGCGTTGAGAAGCAGTTCATTTTCTGCTTCAAAGAAGCTGCATCGGAGACGTCAAAAGACTGTTGGGCGGCGGCGAACAGGAGAGGACTCGCGCGAGGAGGTCCGCGACGGGCGCGCGCTACTGGGATCGAGCACCAACGACCAGGCAACTAATCTGATCTAGTGGCCCAAATTTAGTTATTGGGAGACAATTATAGGGTACTGTTGGAGATTGATAATTTTTTTCTACCCTATTGCTTTTTGGGAGGGCCTAAACTCATGGTTATTGGGAGAAAAGTTTAGGATACTGTTGGAGTTGCTCTAAATACGATCCACGTCTAAGCCCCTCGCGCCGTTCCATGAGCCGACGACTCCTCGATGCCCCTCGGCATTAGATGCATCTATATATGTGCACCGTGCCGTGTCGGCCGCCATCGTGCGCGCAGTGCCCATCGTGCCCGGCCGTGCCGTGCCATGAACGTGCCGTGCGGTAGCGGCCCGAGCATGGCCCGTCGTGCCGTTTTGGCGTGCCGTGCTCGCCGTGCCGCCCATGAAGCACGGGCGTTGGAGCTGTCGGGGCGATGTCGCGAGGCGGGCGCTAGCGTTTGGCCGTGCAACGACGGGAGGAGCGGAGGAAGGCCAATGCAGGGACAGCCGACGAGGGAAGGAGCTGGACCTGGAGGGCGCGAGGGCGCGTTCGGCCGCCGCCGGGAGGTGGCGACCCGCGAAGGGAAGCGCGAGGGGAGGAGGGAGGCCGCGCCCGGCGACCGGTGGAGGAGGCGGCGGGGGCGGTTGGTCGCGATGCGGCGGCACGGGAGCTCGGGGAGCTCGCGTGCATTTCGGTCGGTGCCTGCGCGTGCGTGCTGCGAGCCTGTGAGGAGTGGAGGTCCTGCCTGGAGGAGTTAGGTTTGCTAGGTGTCATGGGCCTTTTGTTGTTTGAGCTGTTGGGCTGTTGACATCCTGCATGCGATTTTATTCATCGGGCTACATCGGGTCGTGCCTGTGCTAGGTCACGTGCCTGGGTGGCGGCATAGGCACGGCCTGGTCCCTCGTGCCGTGCTCGGGCGGGCCAATTTACCGGGCCGCGGGCCGGGCTGCTGGGCTCCGGGCTGCATGCCCATATATAGATGCATCGCTGTTCTTCTGTCTGTCATATACCCCTTGGTTCCCTCCCGTTACCATCCACCCTCGTTACCATCCACCGATACCGCAAAAACTCCAGCACCACACCAACGAGACTCCACATCACCGCGCCGCCGAGTTGATACACGCCGATATTTGGAAGGAGGGAGTACAAATGTAGCACAACACTCGATACGGCCGCGGTGTATCAACTTAGTGGTGTTTTGAATAAGACAAAGCGGTCAACATGATGTCTAAAAATCAAATACAACACCCTTTTCAGGATGCCTGGATGTCTAAAAGTCAAATACGACACTTTTTTCAGGGCGGATGAAGATGTCTCTAAGGCCAGTCTCAATGGGGTTTCATGAGTGTTTCATGCACATTAAATGCAGCGCCACATCAGCAAAATTTCACTTTTTGCATGAAACCCTAGGAGAGAGAAGGAAAGAGTTTCACCATGGTGAAACCTTTGGGCACTGTTTCACATGCGTTGGAAACTGTGTGAAACCCCCATTGAGACACAAATAGAGTTTCATCATGCAACTATACAATTAAACCATGCAATGAGAGAGAGGTTGTGGGACCTTTGAGCCTATAAACTGTGCAATGAAACTGTGCACTGAGGGAGACATCTATTTCATGTCAAAGTTTCACATCTTAGATACCGGGAGGTGAAACTCTCCATTGAGACCGGCTTAAATACTAACACGTTGGATAAAACGGATAGATTGGTACGTCAAGCATTTTTCTTGTATATACATGACATAACTAGTGGTGCATTTTTCTTGTATATACATGACATAACTAGTGGTGCATTTTTCTTGTATATACATGGGTATATAGCTAATGCTTACTACGTAGTATATACTATCGACGTAGAGTATTATTATTTGATTACTGATATTTAGGATAAATAATTTTTCCCTTGAATTTCAGTAAAAAATGAAATGAGTGCAGATTGTAAGACCAACATGACAGTTTTGCCCATTAATTTCTTTTTTGACCGAAGTCAGTAAGGAAAAACCCAACCTATTTTTTAATTTTTTTTTAATAATCAGACATGTTTAAATTCGCTCTCACGAGGAGTTGAATTTTGCCCATCAATTTCAAACGCACAGTTTTCAGCTTATAATATAGTATAGCTTCAGCATGAACACTAGAAAACACAGGAGTAATTCAGTACCTGTGTGAGACAAAAGGAGAAGAAACTGGTGGCACAACACACGCATGTCAACAAATCCCAGCACACAAAGTTAATGACGGTTGGACAAAGGCGAAGCATTTGTTAATTTGGACACGACCAATTGTAATCTGGTAATTTTGTACTGCCAGCCCTTCCTTGAGCTTTACTGTACAACTCTCAGCATTCAGGACGATTTCTTGTTGTCGTTGTTGTCTTGCAGTCGCTCAAATAGGCGCCCATCAAATACACCCCGGACAGTTTCACGCTGCAAGAGGCCATCCTTGTCTTTTGCCAAGCTGTAGAGTAAGAGCCATTCACCGGCAGCGGCCAACCTTCAGGGACGAGATCATAAAACATCCATCAGAAAATAAATTAAAGCATAATAAGAACAAGACATTTGAAATAACTTCATGTCCAAACCCTGAATTATCAAAAATAGAAAAGTGAGCTAATCCGAGAGCGGTTTTAAAATAGAACTGTAGACGAAATGCGGAAACATTGATAGTTTTTATATTGTCTTATCTTACCAGCCAGGGAAATCATACGTATTGCGGTTTCCTTGAAGCATCGAGCTCAACTCGTCTCTTGTCAAAGCATTAGGATGAGTTCGACCGTACTTGCTGAATATAGCATCGAACTTTGATGGATCAAACCTGTACAAAATTAAAGCAAGTATAGATGGCTGGATCGGCATTACACTTTTGGCCATAGTAAAGTAATGAGTGTACTATACGTACCTCCCTTCAGTGTCATAAGTTTCAGAATCACTCCCGTGCTTACCCTTGTGGATGTTGTTTATATGGATGGACAGCAAAGGAGAAGGTAACCATCCCTAAATTCAGAAACATGGTCAGAGATTACAATATCATCTTTCTCTTTTCCCCCTCCTCTTTTGCAAAGAGATTAACAAGAGTTTATAGTATAGGAAAATGAACAATGTCCAATCTCGAGACAGTGGCTCAAGATGCCTTCTAAAAGCAAAGTCATTGCAGAGCTGCTGTCTTTCTCTAACAAAAATATAAAAGGGGAAGCGACGAGACACCCAACAGAGTCTTCCAGAGCTGACTGCTGGAGGACCAGGAGTGTGCTGCCCAGTCACATAAAGCAACAACAGATTTTCTTCGCTAAAAAAAAGCTACAGCAGATTTCATAAGAGGCCGAGCCGAGAGAACGTTTACCGGCTGAGTGGGGTAACTGAGGAAGAGGTTGATCAGTATCGAGCCCGCGAATGACACAGGGAGCCCACATCCTATTGCTCGCAGGCCTGGAAGTGAAAACATCATTTGGTATTGGTACTAGTGCTGCTGAATCATCAATTGCCATGCCAGCTCAAAAATGACTGATGAATCAACCGAGCCACTAGCACGTACCTTGAAACGTCTCCCAGGGGTAGATGATGCCGTCGCCGTTGCGGTCGAAGAAGGCGGCGTGCTGCTGAAGCACGCTCATGCCGCGGGGGTCGCGCCCCTTGGTCCCCTGCGGGTGACTCGGGTCCACCGCCTCCAGAGCTCTTGCGAGATCTGCGATCGAACCGGGAGAGAGATCGAGGGGCAAAAAGAACAACGGAATCAATGCGCTATAGCTGGATTATACGGCTCTCCTAACCAGGAAACACACAGGTAGTCTGCTGTCTCCATGCGTATTTTGTTGTAGCCACACAACGATCATCATATATACAGGCTGACAGGCAACATAAAAGTAGAGGAAGGAGAGAGTGATCGATCGAGGTGCGTACATGGCTTGGGGAGCTGCTCCTGCAGGTCGGGGTTGAGCCTCCTCTCCCTGGTGACGGGCGCTTTGGGTGCCTCCGTGTCCAGGGACCGGTCCGCCGGCGAGGAGTGCGACGACATGCTCACTCGCGGGCTGAACTCGCAGGATCTGCGGATCGAAACAACTCGGTTCGGCGAGTGGATGAAACGTACAGTGGACTCGATCAGAGCCGAGTCCGGCCGGCAAATTAAAGCGATGCACGGCGAGGCAGGGAAGTTCAGGTACCTTCGGAGGTGGGGAACGGCGAGACGGGGGCTCCGGGCGGCGTGCAGGCTCGAAACGAGTTTCACACACAGACTCATGCGCTGCTAGCCGCTGGTATGTCTCTACGTGCGCTCCGCTGCCTTTTATAGAGCTTCGCGGGGCGGCAACTGAAGCACCGCTCACGCAAGCGCAGGCGGTGCACCGCCCCCGTCTCGTCCGCACCGAGAACTGCACAGCGCACAGGGCCAAGCACGCGTGGACGGCCGCGGGAGGCACCACGAGAAGCCGCACAGATTTGTTGCCAAAAGGACAAGTGGTGACGTGTCATCAGGATCAGGACAGAAACCCGGCCGAGCCCGGAGAAGGGGAAACCTCCGACGAAAACAGTGTGCAGCACACTGTTTTCGCTGCCGTGTCGACGAAAACAGTGCTAGGAGTCTAGGACCTCGTCACGACGCACTCAGTCTGGACTGCAAGCGAGTTCACGTGTCGAGCTCGGTGCTGCCGCTTGCCCAATGCAGCACTGCTGTGCTGCACGCCTGTACTAAATTGCGATGACTGGTTTGTTCCGCTCTTGATCCGGGCTACAACGGCTCGATAAAGTGGGCACACACGGCTGGTGCGTTGAGTGACGCGATCTCCTTGCTTGTTACTTCATCCGTAAAAAAAAAAAAAATTAGGAATATGGCCTTAAAAAATCCGTCTTAGGAACGTGGCCTTTTTTTTTCCAATTTGAGAATCCGGACTTCAAACAAAATTTTGTTAGGAATATGCCCTTCTGTCCAGGTTTGAGGCCTAACAATTGTTAATTAGAAGGGTAAAAAAACCATTTTACCCCCTGAATAAAAAAGCAGTAGCTCCAACGAAAAAGCAGATGCATGATAAGTCTCGCCCCTACGAGAAAGCAGAACGCAACAATTTGTGAGCACATATAGTGCTGCTATTTCATTCAATCTGTTCGTTCGTTCCTAATGAAAAAGCTATAACGAACCGGATGCGAGAATCACGGACCCGCGGTGGGTGAACACTGCTCTATCAATTTTCCTCATCTGTACGTGCGGTTAGCTCGAAGCAAGGAAGAACATCTGAGTGGTTTCTGTCGCAAGGAAGAACATCTGAGTGGTTTCTGTCTATAACAGAGCTAGCTTGCTGCTTATTGCTTCCTACACGCAAATGGTTGAGATATGGATAGATCATTTGCATTTTTCATCCTGTGAGTTGTGACCGGTGCCGTGCTATGGTTTAGCGAGTCGCTATATACTGTATAGAAGAAGTAGAAGGTGTGGGCTTGTGATCGATCGACTTCTGGTGGGATGGATGCATGTTTGCTTTGGCCGTTTGTTACGTGGCCAGCTACTCCTACGTACATGTGTCGTGTCGAGGTTAATTTGGTTTGTTTGCAAAGGTAAGAGTACGTGCTAATACAGAAGGCGAAGTAGTTTGATTTTTTTTTTTTTTTTGAGAATGACACGTATTAGCGCAGACGCCACAACACGCACGCACACTCACCCCTATGAAGACACGTACGCAAACCCTACCCCTATGAGCACCTCCGAATGACCGAAACCCGCAGATCCGGAGATTCTTTTTCACCATTGGCTACATTTCGTCGGGAACGCCGCTTCTAAATGCATAACGCCGGAAAATCCTAGGAAAAACCCAGGGAAAAGGTCTGAAAGCACTGCGATTTGAACCCCGTGGGTGGCGTCACCTGACCGTCCCTACCATTTGGACTACAAGCCAATTAAGCTTTTAAATCCATGGGTCCTCCACCGCTCGCAAAAAGTAGTTTGATGCACGGTACATGCTTTAAACCGAACAAAACTTGCGTTTGTGTGGTAACGAAACGGGCTGGGGCCGATCGTGTAACATGCTGCTCTGCTGGGTATATAATATGGGTGGTTGAACGTCAAAATATATAACAAATGAATAAAACTATATTTTTTTACTCGGGAGTAAAATGGTCTTTTACCCCTAGTTAACATTGTTAGGCCTCAAACCTGACACAAAGGTCATATTTCTAACGAAATTTTGTTTGAAGGCCAAATTCCCAAATTCAAAAAAAAGGGCCACATTCCTAAGACAATTTTTTTAGGGTCATATTCCTAATTCTCTCAAAAAAAAAATATATCGTTTTTAGGTTGTTTAGACATCGTTTTTGACCGTTCGTCTTATTTAAAAATTTATATAAATTAAAATAAATAAATAAATCATAATTAAAGTATCCTTAGTGATAAAATAAATCATAACAAAATAAATAATATTTATAAAATTTTTAAATAAGATAGATGGCCAAACGAGATGTTTAAAAACCTAAAACTGACATCTTTTTTTAGGAGCGTGTATGTGATTTGTGACGTTGATTTGCATTGACTTGCATGGAAATGCTGCCGTCCGTCCCCCAAACCATTTCCATTTCCATTTCCATTTTCATTAGGCTGTTGGTTGGCACTAGCAGGGACCAGGAGGGGTACACAGTCGTGTCGTGGTAGCAACTAAGCACGCACGCCAATCGTCTGCTTTGTGATCAGGAACCTCAAACAATCGAGCACATCGTGGTTTCGTGCTCTTGTGCCCGGCAAGTTTGGTCCCAGTCTCCCAGATCGCGACGGCGCTCAACGTTCACGCTCAGGCGCAACCTGACGGCAGTATCCACGACTGGTGGGTGACCTGGCGAGCTCCTTGGACACGGCCCAACAAACAAGGAGCCGATTCCATCTTCGCCTTCGTAGTCTAGTCTGGGAGCCGTGGAAAAGAACGAAATGTCAGGTTGCTTGGAGGGGCGAGCACGCAGCTGACAGTGTTGTTACTATCAAGCTCATTGCCGGCCTATGGGTTCAGGCAGGGGTAATCACCTTCCGCGACCCACTGCTTGTGCTTGATCCCGGCCTATGGGTTCAGGCAGGGTTAATCACCTTCCTTGTCAACAAATGGGAGGGACGAGCACGCAGCTGACAGTCTTTGTTACTATCAAGCTCATTGCCGGCCTATGGGTTCGAGGCAGGAGTAATCACCTTCCGCGACCCACTGCTTGTGCTTGATCCCGGCGATTAAAAAGGTAGGCAGTACTAACTATATAGTCAGTTAATGGAATGTGAAAAACAAGAAAAAAAAACACTATTTTACACCACTGAACTGACATGTCCCTCACATGTTCTTGGACTACGTATTATAGATCAGCTACCCGTCGCTAATGACTACTCTCTCTCCTTACTTTTTTACTTGCCACGTCACATCTTAGCTAACTAAATAGCAACAGCTTGTTTTTATTGGGGGACGCCCTTATGAAGTTCGACCGGTGGGGTTCGAGGAGACTCACTGGCTTCGTTGGAACCTGTCCAATTGGTTGCAAAACAGTTATGCAATGTAGTTTAAGTTAAGTCTATTTGAGTCGTGTTAGCTTCCATCCTTCCACGACAATCTATGAATTATTACTTGGAAATGTTGTAACCAGTCAAACTCTTCCTCTGTTTAATAAAATATGTGTCACAAACGACACGTATCGTGAAAAAAAAAAAAAACTTTAGAAGGAAAAAAAAAAAAAGATCACAAGAGAAGTTTACTAGACATGGTATAAACATGAGATGAGACGGTCTTGACTCTTCAATAATCACATATAACACTCCACGAATACATAAGGATGACCATAGTTGGACTATAAGAATGTTTGGACTACAATATAAAAAAAAACATCTTATTTGAAGACAGCTTAAATTGTCTGACCCATTCGATCAGGAGGATTTTTGCTAGTTTTTCTATTGTCAGTTTTCTTGAGGTGGACAAGTTGTCTGACCCATTCATCAGGAGGATTTTTGCTGTCTTGCAGTCGTTCAAATAGACTAGCATCGAACATGCCCCGGACAATTTCTCGCTGCAATAGGCCATCCTTGTCCTTTGCCACACTGTACAGTAAATGCCATTCACCGAAAGCAGCGATCCTGTGGATACACGATGTAATCTTTCAATCTAACACTTTTGGAACAGAACTTTTAAACGCGACTACAAAAATATATAGTAAATAGACAATCAATGGCAAGAGAAAAAGAGAGACCAGTGAAATAACTTAGAGTTTTGAATTGTACTCTGAAATACACTCCAGCCCTTTTCTATTTTTTTTTTTTTTTTTTAGTGGGTCTTCACCCGTTTTTCTCTAAAATATATATGCCACAACTGGATTCATGTTCAAACTTTAATCAACGATATTTATTCAATAAGTAGAGTGAAATAAATTTTTCTAGTTCTGTCATGCAAAGTACTTTAAGCATGCATTGTAAGTTTGCCTATTTGAACAAATGTCTATAGAAAAGACGAATATCAAATGGATGGGAAAGGCAACGGAGGAATTTGGTTTCTATGTAATATACACCAACTTCGGGCAAGTTTTGCGCATTTTTTTAGTCATGTTGTGATGTAATCAAATAATGTAACCGGGCCCTCAATTCCACTCACCGGCCTGCCCAAATCTGTGGAATATATGCAGGTGGGGATGAGTTTATCCCCCGAAGTTGACCTTAAAAAATACATTTAAAAAAAGGATGTAGTATTATAGCATGAATCTGCTATACGTTAGAATTTCAAAATATTACTTAGACGCTGTCAAGACTAGAGAAAACTACCCCTTAATAAAAACAGTAACTGAAAATTGGTTAATTTAAGAGCAGCACTTCTCAAGCATGTCGTTCTTACCAGCCAAGGAAATCATATATATTCCTGTTTGCCTTAAGCATCAAGTTCATCTCGTCTTTTGTCAACGCATCTGGATGAGTACGACCGTACTTGCTAAATATAGCATCGAATTTTGATGGATCAAACCTGAACAAGATCAAGTAAAAAACTAGTTACATTTACACCTTGCCCAGCCTAAGTTGTTGTGGATTCAAAAAAAAAAAACAGGCTAAGTTGTTGTGGTACATCTGTGTGCAGCATGCACTTTGCAAAAACACAAACAAAAAAAATAAAGATAAATTTTTTTGTCGAGAATGACTTTAAACTTGTGCCCTTTCAGAAGAGAATAAGCAAGACATACCTCCCTTCAGTGTCATATGTTTCAGAATCACTCCCGTGTTTAGCCTTGTGAATGTTCTTTACATGGATGGAGAGCAAAAGGGAGGGTAACCATCCCTACATTCAAAGAGAACATTTCTGTTTTAGTAAAATGCGCCACCGATCTTTGAACTTAGCTCACCGTACCATCCATGTGTTCAAACTTCCAAAATGTAGTATTGCTAAACTTAATGTGAACGTGTCATTTGAAATTAAAATCACCAAAATTTGAGCTAATCAGTCTGCATGACACATTAATTGCATGATGACATGGAACCAAAACATAGGATTCACAAGTTGTTTCATATTTTTTATTATCTTTTTAAATAGATCTAAAACCTGCAACTTTAGTATACACGATTGTGTCGAGGTCTACAATTTTGATATAGATATCAACATCAAAATGATCCTATGAAAATTCATTGAATTTCAAAATCCAAGAAATATTTGGATTCTAATTAAACAACCCCAAACAAAAAAAAAAAAAACTTAATAACTACAAGTTTTATATCGAGCCAAAAGGTGTGTACAAATTAAGTATACACCTGTGAACATCAAGGTCATTTGAAAAACAAAATCTATTGCAAAATTTGAGAACTTAAAATGGATATTGGGCCTCTAACCTTCTCAAATATAATAGTTGTTAACTAACTACAAGTAATAGATCGTGTAAGCCCTACAATTTTGATGTAATATCTGTCTTCATCAAACTTTATATAAAAAAATCATGAATTGTTTTGCACAACAACCTTTGAAAATAGACTCAGACTCATTTATGGAGACCCGACTCTAAAAATGGATTTATAAAGGTGGATCTTGACCATTACGTCTTTAGATCGATGACCTCTAAAGACCACGGATCAAATAGGCTTACTATAACAATAAAATTCAGTTTCTCCTAAAATTGTTTTTTTTTTTTTTGGTAGTGGTAGTCACACCAAGCACATAGATGTCACATTGGATTACTTGTTGAAAATCTAGTATAAAACATGTAGAGAGGTCCACGGAACGTTACCGGCTGAGTGGGATAACTCATGACGAGGTTGATGAGGAACCCGACAACGAGGGATGTAAAAAACCCACACCCTATTGCCCGCAGACCTGAAAATCATGGAGGCAAAGCAGATTAAAGGATCACTACAAAAATCACTGTCAGAGAAGACGATTCTGCTCTGCTCTGCTCTGCTCTGCTGCCCACAGACTTTACCACTTACCAGCATGAAAACAAGGAAACTGGAGGTGAAAACATGCTGTCATTATATTTGGGTGATTCGATCGATCAGGTGGTGGTCACCTCACCTACCTTTGAAAGTCTCCCAGGGGTAGACGATGCCGTCGCCGTTGCGGTCGAAGAAGGCCACGTGCTGCTGAAGCACGCTCATGCCGCGGGGGTCGCGCCCCTCGGTCCCGGTCGGATGGTCCTCGTCAACCGCCACCATTGCCCTCGCGAGATCTGCAGGGGCATATCGAACACGGACACAATAAGCTAGCTAGCTAGTGCTAGTGCGAGCTCTGTTTCGTTGCCATGTACTAGTGCAGTGCAGTTTGCAGAACACAGATGAGCTACCAGATGAAAGATTGGAAGTTGCTATGCATGCTTACATGGCTTGGGAAGCTGCTCCTGCAGGTTAGGGTTGAGCTTGCGCTCCCTCGTCACGGGAGCTTGGGGTGCCTCCGTCTCCAGAGACGACGCCATGCTCGCGCTTGGAGATCCGCAGACCAAACAACCGGGGTTTGGAGAAGAGCAGCGACGAGCAGGGAAACGAGGGCGTTACGATGCACGACGGCGCAGGGCGGATCGGGAGCCGGCGACGGCGATACCTTGGGAGATGGAGAAAGGTGCCGAGATGGGTCTCTCTGCTTTAGACTATCTGCACTGGGACTCTGTAAAAGGAACGGTACAGGCCACATGGACATTTAGAGAGAATAAAAGGCCGCAGCGGTGTACTCTATACACACGCTAAACAACAGCACCACCGCAGTTTTCGTGAAGTCTGGCGTGCTCCCAGTACCTACGGTACAGGCGCGTGGGGTCCATGAGGAGCGCATCAAGAGAGAGAGGGGGAGGGAGACGCGCGCACAGGAGGGAGGGCCACCATGCAGCAGCGGGTCCCACGATTTCAAGAAACTAAAAATGATATAACTCACAAACTAAAAACTCAAATTAAATTCCGATTACACTATTAAATTCGTTTTCAATAAATCCTTCAAAACTAGATCTCACATGGATATATTTGGATAAAATTATAAGTAGGTTCCAATCGATGGTAGTTGGTGCTTTCATACGTCGCAAATGTTTGTCTACAAAAGCGTGTTTTCCCATGAAATCTGACGCTTCCCTGACACACGTAAAGGGACGGAGGGAGTATAAATAGAAGATATAAAGAAAGGATAAGTGCGGAGGAAGGTACTGTAAAGGAGAGAATCTTGAGACCGTCTGCACCGTTGGTCTGTATATGCATCCGGGAAGCCAGGTAAGCCAGATACAGCAAAAAAACTGCTGCAGCGGGTTACTGGAGCGCTGAGATGGCAGCCTGGAAGGCTCTCGCATGCGCCATATTACCAGAGATACAGGCACTACGGCAAAGGACGGACGGGTCCCACGCTGAAGGCAGAAGCGGGAGGCAGGGGAGGGAAACATGCGCCAGCGCGGGCCCCATTGATGATACTAACCCAAAAAATGTTATACCTGGTAAACTAAAAGATCAAATTAAATTCGACACCACCATTAAATTCGTAAGCAATAAATTCTTCAAAACTAAATCTCATATGGATATATTTGGATAACATTACAAGTGAACCCCACTAATGGTAGTTGGTATAGAGTAGAGATATAAAGGAGATATAAGTGCGAGGAAAAAATCTTTGTAAAGGAGAGAATCTTGATAACCGGGATGTAAAGAGAGAGTAAATAGAGGAATTGAGTGCGGAGGCACGATGACCGGGATGTATAGAGTAAGGAAATAGAGAAACATGAGTGCGAGATAGTCTTAAAGCGGAACGCGCCACGAAATCCGTGCGGCGTCACCGCCGTAGAGAAGGGTGTAGGCCATGGGGTGCGCCATCCACCGGCGGCGGCGCCGCATAAAGCGCCGGACTACGTGGAGGGCGGCGGCGCCAAGCATTGGATGTCGAGAAAATATAATTTAAAAGTAATATTTGGTGTGGAGTAAACGGGCGGGCGTCCACGGTAGTAAAATTATTTTCCACCGTTTGATCTCGTTTCTACGTTACGATATGCCTCAACCAAGCGTAGCATTCCATGTATATATACGGCCCCTCCCCACGGTAAAAAAAAAAAAAAAAAAACGATGCCTCTCGTCCTCTCCCTTCTCCCCTCTCCTCGCGGTAAAAAAAAGGAAAAAAGCAGAATGCTCTCGATCTCTCCCTTCTTCTCGATGCGGCGGCGTCATTTGGAGGGCGCGGACCTCCGCCGCTCTCGCCCTCGCCCCTCCCTCCACCTCCCCTCTCTTCTTCCTCTCTACCATTCTCTTCCCCATCATGTCGGTCTGCGGCGGTGGCGGCGGCGCCGCGCCGAGCGGGACGCGGCCCTTGGCGGCGCCATCCCGACCCGCGGCCCACGGGCGATGGATGCCGCCGGTGGCCGGCGCGGCGCCCCCCACCAACGGCGTTACGGTCCTACATGTTCCATTGTTCCTCACAGAGCTGTTCTCCTTCAATGGAGAAAACCCTAGCTGACTGTCCTCATTTTTTTCCCCAAGGTTTCTTACGATGGCGATGGATGGCATGACAATTCGAGGGGTTAATCTTGGTGAAACAAATCGATGAGCAAGGCAAGGTCGGTTTCAATTCGGATCTATTGTTTTCCCCCTTCTTCTCCTACCAATCGATATAGTTCTTTGCTATTTTTTTTTTTTTTTTTTTGTTGTAGGCTGTGGCCTTCTCGGTTCTATGAAAAGGCAAAAAAAAAAAAAAAAATGTAGGACAAGCTTAGCATGTGGTTACCGTGTGGGGAGGGGTTGTATATATATACATGTGGTTACATTTTTCTCATATGTGGGACAAGCTTGTTGGTGCCGGTTTCCATTAGAGAATTTGATGATTTGAGAAAAAGATTGATCATGTTTCCTTGCTCAACCCTCTTCTTTCTCGGTCCTCCCTATTTTCAAGACATTTGTAAATTTTAGGTTCTATGCCCACACAATCTAAGATGATGCTAGGAAGTCGACCGACCACGATGTGCATATGTTTTTTTATAAAAAAAAATGGTGACAAAATGGGCAGTCAATTGGTACTTTGCTATATTGAAATCAAAAGATATTTATTCCTTTATGACATTTTTCAGATCCAATAATATTATGGTTGTATTTTTCTAGGTTGGGCTCTCGATCGGCTCCAACACTTTGTCAAACACAGGGGGCACCTTCTCAAGTTCGGGTGAGTTATTACTCCCCCTTTGCCCTTCTTAGATATTATATTAGATTATTTCACAATACAATGAATGTTGGGTCTTGACCCATATATGTGCGCTTTCCTATTTCCTTTTACGCCCATTTCACGTAAGCGTATGGTTACCGCTGAATTAGGCGATAAGAATTTATATTTCCACCTGCAGAGATCGGGGGCGGTCCCTAGGGTGAACTTGACAGGTCAACTTACTATCCATTATTCCTCCCTCATGGCGAGAATTATCCTATTTTTTCTTTTCTTTCTCTTTTGACCAGAATAGGTCTACTCACTATGATGAATGTTGTGATATTTTAGAGATACAAGCTGTACAGCTTGTAGATGGAAAACATGGTGACCATTTCAGTTCTCTTTTGACATTATAACAAAAAAAATACGGGATGAATGCCTTTACTTAGTCAGCCAAGGTGGTTAAGAGTGTTATTGTGTTTATATAAACGTTACCTACATTTGGTTTCCGGACTATGGATTTTTGAAGCTTCAGCTTAAAACATGTACCATGATTTTTTTTTTCCATATTAGAGTTTGAAAGTCTCTAGCTATAAGATGTAATGGTGTGCCACTTGAGAAATTGCATGAGAGAAAAATAAAATTAGTCATCCACACATTTTTACTATTTATGTAGTAATGACTTGGATTTCCTAAATCCTAAAAGGAATCCACGAGTTAGGCGACCACTCGGTTCTTTGAAGCACTTTGGCGAGGTCAATGCTTTTCTATGCGGCTTGAGATGTATTATTCGAGAATGACTAGAAGCACTAATTATTTTCACTTCAAAAAGTTCCATTTAAGAGGAAAAAGAGCCACATTCCGGTTGCTCCTATTTCCATCACATCAAATTTGATCTTGACACAGATTTTAGATATTTATGGCACTTTATGAGCTTGCGGGTAAGATGGTCTTTGTTACTGCAAATAGATAAGTCATCCTAACCAAATGAGACCTAGAAGTACGGATTTTTATAGTTTTGATAATTTCTCTTTTTTTATGCAACATTTGTTATCAATTTTTTCTCTTTTTAGGCGTCACCACTTTCCACCTTTGGATTACCTACCATTGTTGTTGGGGTTCTTGGCTTCCAATCATGTACCATTATTTTTTAAAGGTGGTCATTGCTTTCTACACCGATATAGAAATGCGACGTGATAATTTCTAGGAAATATAATGCATGCTCTATTGACCCTATGACAGTTTCCAATTATGTATATTGACCATGTATGTGTGCTCCTTCTAACAGTTTTCTGCTTGAACTAGAAAAAAGAGTTTTCGAAAAGAGCAATGCTCTATTTTTACTCTCATGCCATTTTATCTTTATGGATTTAAAAGAGATGCTCTATTGAATCTTTTTTTTTTCCTTGTTTCCTAAAGGATCTGCACAAATGGAATTGATTTCACTAAAGGAGTGACATCGTTGTTATCTAGCTAAAATGTGCATGCTGTTTGCCTTCATTCGCATCTTGGTTTATTTGATTTGCGATTACACGACGACATATGGGGAACACCGGTCTCCGCGTTGGAAGATGTGTCCTAGCCTTGCCGATTCCTCGTGCCTCCCGTCTGCGTTTGTTTACCCCGCTCTTTTCTTACCTTTACGGTCTTCTCGATTATGTTTTCATTCCTCTCATAACTCATGGGATGTTTCTTTGTTATTTGTGTGGTTGGATGCAAGCGATTATGTGAACCAGTGCATGTGATTGCTTGGCTTGCAAACATTTTGCTTGCTTTGTTTCTTGCATTATACTTGCCGTTCACTTTTCGGGATAAAGTAGATGCCACCATGTGCGAGGTTGAATTAATTGAATGAATGTTTCTACATTCCGAAAAAAAAGATATGATTAATGTTCGAAGCAAAACAAACTATGCTTTGATGTTCGTGGGCCTTGTATGAATACACACTGAGATAGTTTACAACTCTTACTGCAAGAATTTGGGCTCGCCGATGGAACATCACCTCAAACTAATTTTGAGGAATATCTGTTGATGCTTTGATTTTTTTAAATTATGAAGGCTGCAGTATCTAAGGCTGCGAGAATCTTGTTTATTGAGGAGCTTATCGGATATGCTCATCACTTATTGGGTGTTTAGAATAGCGGCAGAATATAGGAGGTTTGACTATTAAGATCTTGTTTTCGAGGACCTTATCTATACCCATGTTTTTGAGGGCGTTGCGGCGGGCGCGGCGCCCCCCCCTCTTCACAACGCCCTAGGCGTTTGTGGCGGACGCCTAAGCGACGCCATACGCACATGTTAGGCGCCATGAAGGCGCTGTGTAAACTAGAATGTTAGATACTAATGCGGCACATCATACCTTGTTCCTAATTCTTGAGCCCAAAGACAATAATCAAAGAGCACTACTAATCAGTAAGTATCATACTAATCAAAGGAAGAACCTTCTACTTTGTGTTATGTAATGAAAGTGTAAAGATTAAACAAAGAACCAAGCAAATATTATACTAATCAAAGAAAGATCCAGCACAAGCGTGCATTAGTCCTCCGTATGAGTATGTAACAGTCAATCGTACAAAAAAGCAAAAGCGAGAGGAGGCTAGAGCAGAGCACACCCACCGGAAACA
This sequence comes from Hyparrhenia diplandra, assembly GCA_015847255.1. NCBI lineage: Eukaryota > Viridiplantae > Streptophyta > Magnoliopsida > Poales > Poaceae > Hyparrhenia > Hyparrhenia diplandra. The sequence goes on along the minus strand of JADLZK010007150.1, from coordinate 90,929 downwards.
GAGTACACGCACGGGGCCGGAAGATTTGACCAAACAAAGGAGTCGGGTAGCCGTGGTCCGTGGACGGGTGGACGGCCCGATGGAGGCGGACACTCGAGGCGACGAAAGGATGCGGATCGCCAAGACCTGAGGCGGACGAGCGGGCTGCGGACTACGGCTCCATGGCGGCTGAGTCCAAGCGGAGAAGCAGGCCTGGCTACGCGGAAGGGGCAGTGGCCGGGGACGAGGGATCGCCCAAGCGGGCTCGAGGTCCCCCGCCTTCTCTCTTCCTCTCTGCGAACACATGGTTGATTTAGGTCACATGTGTTTAGTTTTGTGATTGAGTGATTGTCAACGGTCAACATTTTAATTCTATTTTCTTTTATTCTTTATGCTTCGGCTATGTTCACCTAAGACACGTGGAGTGTGTCGAAGACGTATCTCTTGGTTCGTGTTGTACGGGTGTGGAGCTCGGAGATGGTAGCCGACGGTGAGGTGAAGGGGCCAAGGAGGGGGTCTTGGGCCGACGGACCGCGGAGGTGAAGGACGGACGTGAGGCTTGGGCCGAGGGGCCGGATCACCGGGTGGCTAGCCATGGTGGGCGACATCCGGGACATCGACGGATGCAAGAGGGCGTGGGCGGGACCGTGTCGATCGGGTCAAGACGGCGGCGTGCGGCGAGCGTAGGGAGCTCGGATGACTTGGCGACTTCGAGGCGGTCAAGACGGCGATGACACGTGTCGAGGAGGTTTGGTGGTTTGTCCTCAAAACCATCGGCGCTGGTTTTTGTGGTTTTGGGCCTCAAAACCACGGGTGCGGGTTTGGTGGTTTGGGCCTCAAAACCATCGGCGGGTTTCACGGGTTTGGGCCTCAAAACCCGGGCGTTCGGTGGACGGAAGGGCCGGCGCGTGGTGGCATCCGGGAGATTGCGCGAGCAAGGTGCCCGAGATGAGGAGGCGCGGCGGTCGTCGGATTGATAATTACCCAGAGTCGGCCAAAAATAGCCCAGGGTTAAAAGATCGACTCATGTATCTTAGGGTAGTTTAGGCGGAGGAATATTGGACTTTATTTAGTGGAGAACTGCCCTTCATCCCTCTTACCTTTTTTATTTTTCGTTTTTATTTTCCCCATTTTTAGGGTTCTTTGTTTAGAGGTCCAAGATAATTTTTGTGTGGATTTTTTGTTGTGATTTTCGTTCGTAGGAAGAGTGGCCCCTTAGTCCACCCATGCCTCCTGGATTTCTCATATGTAGCTGTGATTTTATTTCCCTCGTTCTTGCATTTTCGTCCAAGTTCTTGTTCGTAGCCACGATCTGACTTTGCCGGCGTTTGGATGCGTTCCAGGCAATGATCTTTTTGGGAATTAGTTCGTGGATAGGTCAATTTTATCTGACCAAAGTTTCAGCTCGATTCATGGAGTTTTGGGACGGATTTTGTTGTCCTCCCCGCTCGCTCTTTTTCTGTTTTGTTCGTCGCGTGCTGGTTCTGTGTCCTCGCAGCGCTTCTGATTAGTTGGTTTGGTGGTGTAGTGACATGGGTTCAGGCAAGAGAGCTACCAGAGTCGATGTTTGAGCGCCGTGCTTGCTTGATTGATCAGCGCACATCTTGTCCGTCTCTTTCTGGCAGGTGTTGTGTGAGTCCGCTTTCTATCTGCTGGCTGTTCTTCGTGCTGTTGTTTTTGTCAGACTTGTCTGTACCTGATCGTGGAGCATCAGGCTTCCATCGAAGTCACCGGTTCTGAATCCGGTCTCCACCGTTTGTTCGTTGCTCTGAATCGAACTCTGATACTCGAGCAATCTGTTCTTGCGTCTCGTTCAGGTCACCGGCGTGCAGCTCGTTCTTCTCTTTGATCTCGGTTCTGGAGTGCAGCACCTCCAGCCCGCTCGCTGCGTTTGTTTAGTGGTTAGTGCTTTCAGGTTTCAGCAGTGCAGAGAGCAGCAGCTTGGTTTCTGTTTCAGAGAAGGAGCACCTTTCTGAACTTGCAGAGAAATTCGTTCAGCAGAACAGCTGCAGCGCGTGAGCAAATTCCTGGCTATCTTGTTCGGTGTTAGCAGCAAAGTGCAGCACCTTGTCTTCCATGCGTTTTGGATCAGCTCGATTAGCTTTCAGCTTGTTCATTGCTTGCTTCGTGAGTTGTGACTTCGAGTGCAGGTTGGGGAGTAGAACGTGAGCAGCTAGCTTCTAATTGGTCAAATCAATTAGCTTTCTTGGCTTACGTGAATTGCTTGCATTTATTTGATCAAACTAATTCGGTTGGCAAAGTAAAGAAGGAATGTGATTTGATTTGCCTTTGTCGAGCTCAAGAACCGTGTCTGAAGCTGTCCAGTGCCCCGTCGTTTCTGCAGGTCCTTGTTTCTCTGGTTCTTGCACTCTGTCAGTCCAAGCTGCTAGCTGTGTTTGCTTCTTGAGCTGCTGCTGTGCATAGATAGGACTTCAGCCTAAAGCATAAACTCTCTATCCTCCGGTTCGACTTTTTGTTTTTGTCGACGGTCTCGTTTAAAGTGTCCCCCGTTCTTTAGAAAACATCCACCCAATCATTTGGGTCGTGGACATCTCACTCGCTCTCTTTGCTCGCGACGACTTCTTCTACCGCTAGCACGCGCGTGTTATTCGGGTTTTGCGTGAGTTTGCTTTTGAGGTTGGGGGTTGAGCCAATGATCCAAAATTGAAAAGAAAAAGTCGAGGCTCCCATTCACCCCCTCTGGTCGCCGCTTTTCGGTCCTTCAATTGGTATCGGAGCCGGTTAAGGATCATATCCACCTTAATCGGTCCGTGATCCGCGAAGGCAACATGGAGAGGTTTGGTCACTTTGGTGGCAAGCCTCCTGAGTTCGATGGCACCAACTATCCCTATTGGAAGATTAAGATGCAAGCACATCTTATGGGGATGGATTGGAGAGTGTGGGAGATTGTCGAGGATGAGAATTACCAAGTGCTAGCCGCTCGAGTGGGTGAGGAACAAATAGCCCAACACAATGCCAACAACCGAGCGAGGAGTGTTTTGTTCTCTAGCCTCAAAGACACTGAGTTTGAGAGAGTTGCCACTTGTGAGACCGCTCGTGAGGTGTGGAGGACACTTGAGAGTTACCACGAGGGAACCCCACAAGTCAAGGCCCGCCTATATGAGACCTACAAAAGAGAGTACAACAATCTAATCCAACTTGATGGCGAGTCCATCGATTCTCTCTTTGCTAGGTTTCAGACGATCTGCAACAAGCTTCGGGCGAACAAGCCGTCGGAGAGGCTTGACGAGCACGAGAAGGCGATGCGGCTCTTGTACGCTCTGGATCGGAAGGTGTGGGATGTGAAGGTGTCTGCGATCATGGAGTCCGCCAACTACGACACCCTCACACCCGACGAGCTCTACAAAGAAGCTCAAGTCCTCCCGAGATCGAGGCCCCGGATCCAGCGAAGCTCAAGAACCCTTCGCGCCCGAATGTTGCACTCGTCTCCGGTAAGGGTGGTTCCAGTTCTTACGCTAACCCATCACGATTTCTTTCGCCTTGTCTTCTTTGGTGTCCGTGACCGGAGGAGCGATTGGGCGCCTTGGGGACGGCGAGTTGGCTCGTCATCAGCCGATTCTCGCGGTTCCACAACAACCGCTTCAACCGTCGGCGTGGCGGTGCTCCCAAGGGCGGATGCTTTGAGTGCGGCGATCCGGACCACTTTGTTGCCGCGTGCCCCAAGAAGAGCAAGGACAAGTACTCGGCCGAGAAGTACTACTTCAACAAGCACGACTCCGACAAGCGCATGGACAAGCGCGAGTACACCGTCGGCAAGCACAAGTCTAAGAAGGGCTTCGACAAGGAGGCAATCAAGAAGAAGTACCTCAAGCGTGCGTGCCAAGGAGAACAAGGACGCCTTCTTCGCCTCCCTCGGCGACCTCGACAACGATGGGCAAGCTTCCTCCAAATGACGAGGAGCCCGAGCACAAGATCGAGGATGAGCTGAATGGACTTTGCTTCTTCGCCGACTCCAAGCACGGGGGCTTATGCACCATGGCCCTCGATGGAGCGGTGGCCGACAAATGTCGAGCCACACGGCGAAGAACTCTTCCCTAAGGTATCACCCACTATCGAATCCCTCACCGATGAACTTGACTCTTTGGGCGATGCGCTTGTGTGTCAAGAGAAGTTGCTCAAGCGAGTAGCTAAGGAGAGGAAGGAGTACAAGGAGAAGTGGGAGGTAGCTATGAGGGACTTAGAGTTGGCTAGGAAGCCCGTCGAGATGTCTCGATGAGACAGAGTGCGATGCTTGTGCTATGCATATGTCTAACATCATGTCTTTGCAATCCAAGTACTCGCTTTGCTAGATGAGCACGTTGAGTGAAGGCTAAGCCTATGTTGTTGAGTGCGTGTAAGTCTTGTCCGTGCTTGCAATCCGAGTTGGCGAGAAGGTTGCCAAGTTTATCGTGCTTGAGAAGGCCGGCTCGTATAGCACTGTGTTGAAGTGTGCTAAGTGTGAAGCTTTGGAGATGGAGGTCATGTCTTGTAGGCATGACAAGGGGAGAGTCAAGAGGAGAACAAGTACATTCGCTCTATCCCGAGTTGGGTGTCTAGTGGAGAGCCACGGCTTTGGCATGATGATGAGTCGGGCTCAACAGGGGGACCCGACACATCGGGATTAGGCTTTGCTATAGGTGGGAAGGGTGAAGTTATCTATGACAAGGTTGGTCAAGGTAGTGGTTTGAGCTCGAGTGAGAAACCAACAAACACTCCCAAGTTGACCAAGATCACCCCACCCGAGCCTACCAAGCCCATTGTGCAAGATGGCATTCTCCAAGAGCCCACAAAGACTCCACCTCCCAAACAAGTGTGGCTTCCCAAACCGAACCACCTCAAAAACCCACTTGACACTTTGCCCGGGATCCTCGAGAAAACCCTTCCTAAGGCCAAGACCACAACAAGAGTGAACCATCCACCCAAGAGAGTGAACCAACCACCACCTAAGAGAGAGGTGAGGTATCACTGTGAGTATTGCCAGAGAGATGGTCACTTGGTTGAGTTTTGTTTTAGGAGGAAGAGGGATGCTAGGCGTCGAGTGGAGTTTGAGAACCGTGACATGTATCACCCACCACTTGGCATGTATGAGAGGGGGGTGTGCGGTCGGTTCGAGGCGCTTTGCTAGGTCTCGAAGGTAGGAGGCCTCGGAGGCTTAGGTCACGTTTTGTGAGACCCTTTGGTGGTCGTGGTGCTCATGAGTGGATGTTGATCCTCGCTTTGGGAGCTTTGAGTTTGACAGGGAGGAGTGCACCACACTTTGTTGTGTGTGGTGAGCGCTTTGGGAAGAAGGGTCATGGGATGTTTGTTTTACCTAATGCTTATCTCAGGCAAAATGGACAACATTGGTATTCTCCCCGAGTATGCTAACCCCAATGTTGTGCCATTTGCTCATCCCATGTTTTTCCAATGATGTAGGTGATCAAGTCTTGGGTTTTTCGAGTTTATGTTTGTTAACCCTTTGGGATCCAAGACTTGGGTTTCTTTGTCCTCTAATGTGTAGGTATGAGGACAAGGGGTGGAGAACACGTGCTTGGTGGAACTTGATTCTTTGTCGTGGTGTGATCAAGACTTGATGGTTGTCTACACCACTTTGATGGCCTCCAAGAGGCATGTGCCTTATTGTGACACCTACACACGCCTCGGTGAGCTATCATATACACTCATGCCTTGTACATTCATGATTTCCCTACTTGTGGTATGCGATAGTTGTTCATTTGCTCACTTGTATATTGCTTGCATGTGTTTTACTTATACCATGGTAGGCTAGCCATCTTATTTATGATAGCTTTGTGTTATCTTGTGTACTATATGTCATGCTAGCCTTTGTGCCCTTTTATTTCCTAGTTTTATTTTGCTAGGTGTCTTTGGTTGAGGGGAGTTGTGAGTTTGCTATCCTTTTTGAGGGGTAGTTTTGTAGCCGATGTACGCTTGTAGCTTTAGGCTTGCTTTTTGCTTTGTGCATCATCTTGTATCATATTGCATTCATCATGTACACTATTGCACCTTGAGCTTCTTGTTTATATTGATCACAATGAGACTATGCTCGCTTTTAGTGTAACAATTACATGTTGGTGCTTATAGCTTGTGCTCTTTACGCTTAATTGATATATGTTATGAGCAAAGTTGTTTTTAATGTGAACTTGCTTAACAACGATGAATCTTGCAAAATGTTCACCATTGAGATAGTTCCTAGCATGTTTAAGTTGTTGAGATCCTTTGTGCTTATCATGTATATGCTAGGTGACTATGTCTCATTCATCGAGTTATACACTTGCTTAGATGACCACATGCTTTTATCTCGCTAAAATCTGAAATCTAAGCTAAGTGTATGGAAAAAGATCGAGATGGGTCCATACCGTCCCACATCCAAGTCTTGGGACCGCCGCTCATTGCACTTGAGTTGAACCCGAGCTTGGTAGTGTTTGACCCGCACCATTGTCTTAAGCTTCGATTGCTCACACGCATAGGCTTGACATGGTTGATTAGTAAGGTGACGGTTGTGGGATAACCACTCGCAACATGCTTTGTCCAATGCTTGTAACCGCCGCAACTCCGATAACTTGAAGTTTTTGACAAGTGTTGGCTCTGTTTTTGCATGATGTATAAACGTGCTTGGGGTAGTTCACTTGATATACATGTGTAGCACTTGGTAGATTTCCGACTTACTTGTGCTATGTGCTATTCTTTGTGGTGAACACCTTTTTCGATATGCTTAAAAAGCTCAATCAAAATGCTTTCAAGTCATATTTCATATCTCTTGATCGGTTTGAGCACCGTGTTAAGCACTTGATCTTGTTGCCATGACACTACCTAGAGCATCTTCTCATTTGGATTACTATAAACTTGGAGCTCCCTCATTGCATTTTCATGCATTTCAAAGCTTGATTAGTGCATTTGCCAACAAGGGGAGAAAAGATACAAAGACGATGGACTCGCATTTGTCCGGGGGGAGTAGCACTTTGAGCTAGATGTATTGAGCCTTTTGCCTCTGTCTTGAGGGTCTAGGCGTACGTGTGTGAAAGTAATTAGTTTGGAGCTATGCTAGTGGTGTTGAGCCCGTTCTACCTCTTCTTGAGGACTAGCCGTTTGTTTAGCTTGGTTGTGTCGAGCTTTTTGCCCATGTCTTTAGGAACCAAGTTTTTGCTCCATGTTTGCTATCCAATGATTTTGTCTTAGCTTCGTCTAGCTTTTGTTCACTTGGATGTGCTATCTTCTACCTTCTTTTGTCTTTGTGTTGAATGTTGACAATGCACTCATCAAGGGGGAGATTGCGAACACATGGTTGATTTAGGTCACATGTGTTTTAGTTTTGTGATTGAGTGATTGTCAACGGTCAACATTTTAATTCTATTTTCTTTTATTCTTTATGCTTCGGCTATGTTCACCCAAGACACGTGGAGTGTGTCAAGACGTATCTCTTGGTTCGTGTTGTGCGGGTGTGGAGCTCGGAGATGGTAGCCGACGGTGAGGTGAAGGGGCCAAGGAGGGCGTCTTGGGGCCGACGGACCGCGGAGGTGAAGGACGGACGTGAGGCTTGGGCCGAGGGACCGGATCACCGGGTGGCTAGCCATGGTGGTCGACATCCGGGACATCGGCGGATGCAAGAGGACGTGGCGGGACCGTGTCGACGGGTCAAGACGGGCGAAACGGCGTGCGGGCGGGGAGCTCGGATGACTTGGCGACTTCGGGGCGGTCAAGACGGCGATGACACGTGTCGAGGAGGTTTGGTGGTTTGTCCTCAAAACCATCGGCCTGGTTTCGTGGTTTGGGCCTCAAAACCACGGTGCGGGTTTGGTGGTTTGGGCCTCAAAACCATCGGCGGGTTTCACGGGTTTGGGCCTCAAAAACCTCGGCGTTCCCGGGGCGGAAGGATTCGGCGGCGTGGTGGCATCTCGGGAGATTGCGCGGAGCAAGGCCGCCGATGAGGAGGCGCGCGTCGTCGGATTGATAATTATCCGTAGTCGACCAAAAATAGCCCAGGGTTAAAAAGATCGACTCATGTATCTTGGGGGTAGTTTAGGCAGGAGGAATATTGGACTATTTAAATGGAGGCTAACTGCCTTCATCCCTCTTACCTCTTTATTTTCGTTTTTTTTTTCCCCATTTTTAGGGTTCTTTGTTTAGAGGTCCAAGAATAATTTTTTGTGTGGATTTTTGTTTGTGATTTTCGTTCGTAGGAAGAGTGGCCCTTACCCACTCTACGCCCTCCGGGATTTCTCATATGTAGCTGTGATTTTATTTCCCTCGTTCTTGCATTTTCGTCCAAGTTCTTGTTCGTAGCCACGATCTGACTTTGCCGGCGTTTGGATGCGTTCCAGGCAATGATCTTTTGGGAATTAGTTCGTGGATAGGTCAATTTTATCTGACCAAAGTTTCAGCTCGATTCATGGAGTTTTGGGACGGATTTTGTTGTCCTCCCCGCTCGCTCTTTTTCTGTTTTGTTCGTCGCGTGCTGGTTCTGTGTCCTCGCAGCGCTTCTGATTAGTTGGTTTGGTGGTGTAGTGACATGGGTTCAGGCAAGAGAGCTACCAGAGTCGATGTTTGAGCGCCGTGCTTGCTTGATTGATCAGCGCACATCTTGTCCGTCTCTTTCTGGCAGGTGTTGTGTGAGTCCGCTTTCTATCTGCTGGCTGTTCTTCGTGCTGTTGTTTTTGTCAGACTTGTCTGTACCTGATCGTGGAGCATCAGGCTTCCATCGAAGTCACCGGTTCTGAATCCGGTCTCCACCGTTTGTTCGTTGCTCTGAATCGAACTCTGATACTCGAGCAATCTGTTCTTGCGTCTCGTTCAGGTCACCGGCGTGCAGCTCGTTCTTCTCTTTTGATCTCGGTTCTGGAGTGCAGCACCTCCAGCCCGCTCGCTGCGTTTGTTTAGTGGTTAGTGCTTTCAGGTTTCAGCAGTGCAGAGAGCAGCAGCTTGGTTTCTGTTTCAGAGAAGGAGCACCTTTCTGAACTTGCAGAGAAATTCGTTCAGCAGAACAGCTGCAGCGCGTGAGCAAATTCCTGGCTATCTTGTTCGGTGTTAGCAGCAAAGTGCAGCACCTTGTCTTCCATGCGTTTTGGATCAGCTCGATTAGCTTTCAGCTTGTTCATTGCTTGCTTCGTGAGTTGTGACTTCGAGTGCAGGTTGGGGAGTAGAACGTGAGCAGCTAGCTTCTAATTGGTCAAATCAATTAGCTTTCTTGGCTTACGTGAATTGCTTGCATTTATTTGATCAAACTAATTCGGTTGGCAAAGTAAAGAAGGAATGTGATTTGATTTGCCTTTGTCGAGCTCAAGAACCGTGTCTGAAGCTGTCCAGTGCCCCGTCGTTTCTGCAGGTCCTTGTTTCTCTGGTTCTTGCACTCTGTCAGTCCAAGCTGCTAGCTGTGTTTGCTTCTTGAGCTGCTGCTGTGCATAGATAGGACTTCAGCCTAAAGCATAAACTCTCTATCCTCCGGTTCGACTTTTGTTTTTTGTCGACGGTCTCGCTTAAGGTGTCCCGCCGTGTTCTTGAAACATCCACCCAATCATTTGGGTCGTGGACATCTCATCGCTCTCTTTGCTTCGCTGACGATTTTGCTACCGCTTAGACGCGCGGTTATTCGGTTTTGCGTGAGTTTGCTTTTGAGGTTGGGGGTTGGCCCAATGATCCAAAATTGAAAAAAAGAAAAGTCGAGGCTCCCATTCACCCCCTCCTGTGCCGTTTCGGTCCTTCACTCTCCCTCACCCTCACTCGCGGCCGCGGGTACAGCCTCGCGCTGTAAACGTCGAATAGCCTGGCCTATCTACTTCCCCGCTGAAAGATTTTCGCGGATGCGCCAAGGAATATTTCCGCGACGACGCAGGCGGTCGATTTCCCACGGACCCGCTTTTTGGCCCTTCCTTCGCTGAACCGTCATCCGGCGTCCCGCGGCGGGATGTAGGTGTCCGCCCGACGCCAAACTACTCCTAGGCGACGCCCTAACTCGATTAGGGGCGATGCCATAGCAAGCCGGTCGTGGCGCCCACGACGCCCGCACCCTCCAAGACGCCTTTGTCGCCTAGGCGGCGACTAAGCGACGCCCCAAAAAATGTAGATCTATACATGTATTGTTAAGAATGTCATTTCAACATTGGTAAAAAGATAAACTAAAGAAAAAAACATTTTCTACGGATACAGTCATTTGTTGCTTGCAGTCAAAGTGTAAGGTTTTATGTCAATTGATTTTTTTTTTTTCAGCTTTTAGCTTAGAATCCAGAGCTGGTCCAGGCTCAATTCAAATCCGAATGAAGGAGTGAGGTGTTTGTCACAATGAACATGAACCTTTCCATCAGCAAGGTGAGGATTTGAAATATCTTCAACTTTGAGTATTGATGCTGCTACATTCAGGGAACTCTGAGAAAGTTCATGTCAAGATGATTTATAGTAGCTTCTCTTCTTTTTTTTCAAGCATTCTATTTCCCCTGCTTAATTTTCTTTCAAACAAATTTTCTCCGGCTAGCCTATGCTTGCCTGAGAACTCCTGCTCTCTCTTCCCTCCTCTCCACCCCTTGAATTTAGGTTGTCAAGGTAACTTTGTTGGAACTGGCTTTAAGTTCCAAATTGTTTTACCTTCTCGAGAAATTGGTAGAGCTTTGCATATTCTAAATTTTGGAATAAAGCCAACCCGTGGTGAATCAGCCTAATTATAGTCTTTTAACGATTATGATCTTAGGTTGAGTCCATATTAGATATGAGGTTTTTCCTCAGCTGTGCATTGTATTAATTGTACATTTTCAAGAGATCATATATTTGCATAGTAGTCATCTATCAAGTTAACTACCTGGCTGCTGATGAGTGTCAAGCATATAGGTACCAAAAATTGTTCCTTACTTATTGCAAGACTATTTTAAATTGATAGAAAGCAGCTCTATATTTGGGTTGCTTTTAGTATCACACCTGATTCAGATAGGAAAAGATCTGTACTTTATGTCGATCTCTAACAAAATCACTTGGGATGCTTTTGGACATGCAGCACTACATTTGTCTAAGATAAGTACCATTGCCATATACTCTTCCCCGTATATATATGGAGGAAGAGGACCACCTTCCCAATGTATTCTATCATTTGTCTTTAAGCCACAGCATCATATCTTCTGCATGAAACATGCATCCTCTTTGCTTACGGTTTACGCCTCGGGTTTCAAGGGTGATCAGCGTCAATGCAAAAGTCATCTTCGCATACCGCAAAATGGTTGCATCTTCATGTGAAACAAGAACACTCTTTTCGGTGTCGATGATGATACAACATGTCACAAAAATATAAATTGAGTATATATCTCATGTAAGATATATGTACTATTTGGATAGCTCACATCCTGGTTTACAAATCCGCTTTTGTACTCGCCTTATTAGAATATATATATGTAGTATTTGAACATGTTGCGGTTAAACTTTAGAAATTCAGCCTTCTATCCGGTGTGTGTTGCCTTGTTGTTAGGCTAACCGTGGATCAAATGGTAGCAAATACATGTATCCATTAACCAGATAGGGCCTTATTATATTCGTTTTTGTCAACATTATTCTATTTTCCGTGATAGAACCGCTATCACTCAACTCATGGGCGGGCGCCAAGAAATCACTAGTAAACTTACAACGCGCGAGCAGTTTCAGAGTATAGAAACGGTGATCGAAAAAGATGGCGCGGCCGGGTCCCTCCAGTCTCCACTGATGATCGAGTGAATCAGCACTCCGTTCGCCGGCTGTGCTTTGTCCGCTCCGATTTGAGATCATCCGAATCGATTAGCTGTCTGGGTGGTTACCGTAGGCGATCGGCCCACATGGCCTCCGGCTCCGTGTGTGTGTGTGTGTGAGAGTCCGAGAGTCGACGTCAGAGTCAGAGGCGACCTCCTCGCTTGTATTGTACGATCGGGAGAGCCGTGTGCGGAGTGTATGGAGGTGACGATGACACCGTCCCACAACTGCTATAGTATAGTATATATATATAAGCTCTTGGCAGAGATAGAAATTCGTGGTTTGATTTGTACCATAGTATTTCTTTAAAAAACAGGTTTGTACCATTCGGAGTCAAATAGCTAATGGCATCACTTGCATACCCAGCTGGGATGCTTCCGCGCACACGCGTCTTCCCAATCGGTTTTCTTGGAGCCGGCCCGGAGATCTGGCCAGAACACATCAAAATTGTCAAATAAACAAAGCACAGCGAGGCGGGCGAGGGGCGTTTATTTTATTACCATGTACCTTAAGGCCGACGACGGCGGCGGCGGCGAGAAAGACACCGGCGACGAGGACAACGAGGCGGGGCGAAGCCATGAAGGCACACCAGCACAAAAGCTACTTGAACTGCTAGAACTACTAGCTATCTAATGATGAGAAGACGAGGGGCCGCGCTCCCTGCCCGGTGCGGCAAGTTCGCTGGAGACGGGAGGGAGGGGGCCGTCGAGATCTGTGTTTGGGGAGCAGAGGAGAGAGAGATGTGCCGTGTACGACTCCTATCGCCGTGTACGACTCCTCGGGCGAGCAACGTTAAACAACTAGTAGCAGGACGCACGCCCGTGTAGGCAAACATATGAGTACTATGATATGTGTTATGAAGCAGAAAGACAATATGGTATGTAGCCTCTAAAGTTAGCTCAAACCCTCTCATTTGTTGTTATAAAAAAAAACCCTCTCATCATTTGTTTAGTAAGCCAAGTAAGCCTTACAATGGCATAAGGAACCATGTTTAACAATGTATGTTTATTCGACAAACAAATCAATTTGTCTGTTTGGAGTATATTACAGAAACACAACACCAATGGCGGCACGATAGACTATGCCATTTGTGTCTGAGCAATCCAAGATGTATCTCATTATGTGTTCCTGTAACACACACCAAAAGAAACGAAAAAAGTAAAACCATAAGCTCCAGGTTATCATGTTTCCAACAAGAATTATGCAATTGAAGTGGTTGAGTTAAACAAAAACTCAACAAGAATGGATGAATTGGTAACCCGAGTGGAAACCCTATAAGGGTATATATATACTGTACCCCCACCCACCCCCACCCCACCGCAGCACCCCCCCCCAGCGTCCCTCGTGGTGCAGCCACTGTGGTGGTGGTGAAGCTCAGGCGTGTAGCTGTGGCTGTTAGTCAGCCCAATGCGAGGAGCGCCGTCAGGAGCACAACGCTGGACACAGAGTAGCCCACTACCACTGTGTGTAGTGTTATGGACTGGGCTCAACACTCTGGGTGGATCGAGGGTTCCCCAGCTGGTGCTCTATTTATAGAGCAAAAGTATTGTTATTTTCACTATAAATTTGGTCTTTGCCCACGGCTAGTAAGCAAAAAGTGTTGGCGAATACGATGCGGTACATATAATCTTCTAGGGTTTCCACCGAGTACCGATTCATTCATTTCGGCGTTGTAACGCGACTCTTGATAATAGTGAGGAGTGTTTGTTGGCCGGCGCTTTGTGGTTTTTTACTCTCCGCATTGAGAGAGTTTTTTCACGTTAAATCTTGTGTCTCTCTCGTGCTTTGATCTTATTTACTCGTTTGATCTTGTTTACTTCATCGTATTCACGTCGTTTTTATAACACATTTGACAGTTCACACGACCGTGCACTCACTTCATCCATTCCAAAATGAAAAAAAGATCTCCTTAGTTTGAATCTAGCTTTAGTGCCAGGGCAGATGAATAATGCATTATTCCGTTACAGCTCGATCGATCACATGCCATACCCACTACCCGAGGGTAGTAACTATACATCTCTTAAGATAAGATGATCTTGTTTTTCTTTCAAAAAAGATGATCTTGTTTTTCTTTCAAAAAAAAAAAGATGATCTTGTTTTAGTACTCATGTAAATTCGCTTCAATGCTTTAAGATGTGTTGACGCAAAAGCTAGGGCTTCACACCAACACACCGGGAGGGCCTTGACGCCACGAAGGTTGCACACAACCTTTGGAGCAGCGAAAGCAATCGCGTGGCCGCCTAACCGATCTAGGAATCGGTAGGTGACGAGCTTCGGTGGCAACGGCCGGAAGAACCTCCAACGCACCTCCGAAGACCCGGCCGGGAGGACGCACGTGAGGGGTGCTCTAGGACCGCTGTGGCCGCCTAGAACGCCGACGAAGAACGCGGAGTTCGCCCGAACAACAAAAATGTAGAGGGGTTGAGGGAAGAAGATGACCTACAAACGGGATGAGATAGATTGGTTGTCGATTGGATGTAGATGGGATCAAATCGGCCATGAACCTCTTTATTATATAGAGGAGGGTGGTCTTATACTTTAGGAAACCGCCCCTGACGTTTCCAAGCATCAAAACCCGACCTAAACACGATTGGAAACAAATCGGTTCGGATCTCGTGCGGACACGAGTCGCTTGGGCCGACCGGACGCCGAATCGCCCTCGACGGACGCTCGGTCGACGGGTCCGTCGGTTTTTCCAAAGTAAGGTCTGCAGCCGATCGCGGCGCAACCCGACCGGACCACGGCGCGGACGCTGGACGGACGCGATGGTGCCTTGTCGATGCCCCAAATCACCGATTCGGTGGCCGGACCGGACTCACGGAGGAGGTGGTGACGGCCTTTCGATCGGGCGTCCGACGGCGTTAACGAGAAAGGTGCAAAACCGATCGTGGGCGCGAATTACCGACGCCGGACGGACGGGACCGACGCCGCGTGAGTCCGGTCATGTTCCGAGCCCTTTCGATCCTCCTCGAGAATTTGACTAAGTTCGGAAATTTCGCGATGACTTGACCACGCTATTTTGGTGTCAACAAGATGCATAGCAATTTCGGATTCAAGTAGTTTTTGTTTTGGAACTGAATTTGGAACATATTCAACAAAGATTAATTCAAAGAAACTTACCCAGTTTTTTTTGTGTCATCAATGATCTTGATATGCAGCGATCTCAGGCAAAAGGTACCTCAGAAGCACCGCAAATATACTTGGCACTAGTTGATAATCTTGAGACTGATGTGCCCACACGATCATATCCATGCTCCTAACACTGGCAAATGTCGCCGCGCATTCCAACGTCAAAATTTAGTACGTATTAAACAACGTAGCACTGAGAACATATACGGACCAATGCATTTATCACAAATTACTATGATTCACATAATAAAATTTATGAAATACTCCTACGTAACAGTTAATAATATTTTGTCGAATGTACGTATATAGATGCCTATTTCTATGCTGAATTGGCAGAATTCGCGTCGTCATCATGAACCGGTGTTGTATTCTCTGTTGCAGAGGACGTCCAAGTGTATATGGTATCCCCAAAATGCCATCGCCCGCGATCAACAGTAGGGATATTCATTAGTTTCTGATCGATCGTCTCCGTGCCATTACCATCCTCTGCCATCATCCGTTTCAAAGAAACCGTACCGGGACCGGCGGTCTCGGTTATGTTGACTAAAGTCATGCTCTTGATTGAGTTCTTCGAGGTCGCAAATAACAATCTCACAAGGTCCATGTCCTCATCCGCTCCTCCGAAGCCGATTATTTTTACGTATTCTAGTGATTCCAAGGAGATCGACCGGTGGTCTGTCCACGTATACTGATGCTCGTCACAGAAGGAGCACGTCCAACTTCTCTCCTGTAGATGAAGAAACGAAGCATGCAGGCGTGTTTAGTTGGTAGTAATAATGTACTCTGTAATAGCCTGTGCATGGATGGGTTAAGATGGGTCTGGGTGGGTCATATGGGTTAGTTTGGTGCAGTTACTTAATTGGATCGTGGGTGGGTTGGATGGGTCAAAATTGTGTCTGCTTCTTGGGTGGGTTGGGTTGGATTGGTTGAATTAAATGGATGCCCGCACAAATGGATGACTGCACGCTTGGGTGGCCTCGTCCAGCCACATGTGGGCGTGTCTGCCCTGCTCTTTGGTCAACAGTACACAACATGCAACAGCCTCAGCTAAGGTCTAACTACATGTAGTTATCTCACAACAATATATTCACAGACAATATCTTCAAAAAATAAGCCGATCTTCACAAATACATGCAGCGTTACTGATCCCGATCATGTATCATGTAGAAGATAATGGAACTTGCAGGGGATTTACATTGGAAGTAGAACTCCTGCTCAGTGTTTACAGAAAAAAGAACTGATGTACAGAGATAAGTGCCCTGAGCTCTGATAACATACACATACAGAGATTAAAGGCGAAGTAGAAGTGTAGAACAATCTGATCCACGAGCTCAATGAGTTGCTTCTTACAAACTCTGACTGACTAGGTTGAGGAACAACATTCACCGATTGATGGATGAACCTGACAAAGTACAGCACACTAGAAATTATTACTACTGATAAATCTCAAAACACATAAGTACATGATAGTTCTCATGAACCAATCCATGAGATCGCAGCATCTTTTATTTTTGAAAACATTATGAGGTCACAGCATCAAAGCGCTGTAGTTAAAAGTTTATGACTGCATTTCAGTAAAGAAGGGTTCTAATACTACTACACAGCAGAGATTCTAGTACTACTGCAGAGCAGAGAGTCAGAGACAGAGGCAACAGCTGATGAAAACTACAGTCCTTTCATTCATCACCATCATCATGATTAATGACAAACAAAAGGGTAGGTCAATGCTTAATAATAAAGATAAATAAAACCCCTTACAGTTTCAGAACTGCAAGCACTATCCATATGATCAGTCAATTAGTGAGTTCACCTATGTAATCAGTTTCAGAACCTTCCAATATTTCTCATCAAACTTCAGTTTCAGAGAGGTCAGAAGAAAATAAATACGTCTACAACGTCCTCACAAAGAAAGAGCAAGAGGTATACCTACATTTGGATTACCATGAAAATTATCATGCCCTCCTGTCCATGAAGTCATTTTCCAAAATTTCTGTGAGAAGTTGAAGCTAAGGGTTAGTGAATGCTTCCAAAAGTTCTGTGGTACGATCTATCTACAGTAAATAAAAAGTAAACAAAGGTACCTTCTTCGATTTGTTCATAGGCTTCAATTTCTTCAACATATTTTCTCAAGTCCACAACGTCCGAAGAAGGAGAGCGCAACCAACTTTGGGTACAGATTAAAGCTTCAACCGTGCTAGGTGATAGTGAAGTGCGAAAGGAGTCCACAATTCTTCCTCCAGTACTAAATGTAGATTCTGAAGCTACTGTAGAGACAGGTACAGCCAAGACATCTTTTGCCAACTTAGACAGGATGGGATACTTGTTTGAGTTGCATTTCCACCACAGTAGCAGATCAAAATCATCTGTAATTTTTTCACAATTCTCGGAGAGATATCTTGACAGTTCAGAATTACTGTCTCTGCACTCAATTTCTTCTAGGTGCATAGTGAACTGGGAGGCTAACAAGAAGGATGGATTCTCCTCATGCTCATCCAGATCAATATGTAGCTGAGGCTGGTTGTAGTTACTGTGGTAACTAGAACTTGCAATGAACTCAACATAGTACTCAAATAAACGGCGAAGATCGCTTTCTATTTTCTCTACAACTTCCTTTTGCTTTTCTAGGCCATATATCCCCAAAAAGAAAAACTTAAGAAACTTCATCTTGTAACGGGGATCTAAGATAAGGGCAATAAACAGTAAGTTGTTTAGGTCCTGTCTATCCTCCCAATATTTACTAAAGGAACTAAACTTCAACTTCATGCGTTCAGCCATTTCAGCTATGAAGGGATCACTATGTTTAACAAGTTCGTCCAACTTTGAGTACATCAGAACAAACTCATGGAAAAAAGCTAGCTGATGTCACATGTAAAGAACCAGAAAGACGTACTGTGACTTTGTAGAATACCTTCAAGAATTTGATGGAACGCCTAGCATTGGACCAATCAGTCTCATTTGGAGGAAGCTGACCCACAAAACAAGTTTTGAATTGTTTGTTCTCCTTATTCAACCTTGCAAAAGCTTTCTCAAATACAATTGCATTTTCCAACATAAGATACGTTGCATTCCACCTTGTATCAACATCTAATGATAAGAGCTTGTTGCTAGATATTTTTTTTCCTTCTCGGCACATTTTTTTGAACTGTTGAAGCCTAGCGGGAGAGGATCTCACAAACCTGACTGCAATTCTTATTCTCTCTATTGAATCATTGGTTACTCCCAGACCACTTTTCACAATAAGATTTACTATGTGTCCACAACACCTCATGTGTATAAATTCGTGTTGTAACACTGTCCCCTCCCAGTTTTTACTCAAGTCCTTAATATAGCTGATTGCACCATCATTGAGCTAGCATTATCCACTGTGATTGTGAAAATGCGATCCACACCCCACTCAAGCAAACACTCCTCAATCTTTCTACCTATGGTCTCCCCCTCTGTGATCATCAACCGTGCAAAAACTTATTACCCTTCTCTGTAACTGCCACCTATCATCAATCCAATGGGCTGTCAAACACATATAGTTTAGGTTTTGATTTGAAGTCCATGTATCGGTTGTCAGGCTGATGCGTTGTTGCTTTCTCAAAATTTCTTTCATCTTTGTCTTCTCTTCTAGAAAAATCTGCATAGCATCTCTTGCAACTGTGGTTCTAGATGGAACCTCAAATTTTGGTTGGAGTGTATTTGAATATTTGAGAAACCCCTTGTCCTTCAACTGCTCTAAATGCCATTTCATCAATTATGATCATCTCAACAAGTGCTCTACGACATTCTTCATAACTGTAGCTTTGCTTTGGTGTCCCATGCTCTTTCTTTCTGCTATCTTGATTCTTTAGTGGAGCTGCTGGGCATTGAAACCTGAGATGCTTCCATAGGTTGCTAGTGCCATGAAATGATTTGCACATGTATTGTTTCCCACAATACATGCACGTAGCCATAGGATCATTCTCATCTGGCTCATAAAAATGATTCCAGACCTCTGATGTCGTTGAGCGGGTCCTTCTGATGATCTTCTTAGTAACAGGTGCAACAGGTGATCTTCCATAGGTTGTGAGAGGACTAAGTGCTTCGTCTTCGCCGCTTACATGTGCTATCTGTCTCTTCTTTGCCCTTGCTGCTACTTCCCGAGAAACAGCTACTGCTCTGTCCACTATTTTTTTTTGACATATTCTTCTTTGCCATTGACAAGCTTGTTGGAGTAAGTACTTCACCTTCGCCACTTACATGTGCTACCTTTCTCTTCTTTGTCTTGGCAACCAAGGCAGCCTTGGATGTCTGACTTTGACTTTTGTAATTGAGTCTTTGTTTTTCAACTGTAGCAACAAGAAATTGAGCAGTGTCTTCAGATATTTGGGGACGTGCTTGGCGATTGCGTGGCTGCATCTCAGATACCGTCGATTGCGTGGCGATGCGCTGCCGTGGGTGGGAAGGCAGCTCTGGATACCTCATCTCAGATCCTATAAAATGTGTAAAAGAGATATTGGATAAAAGAGATATGATTAAAGCACTGCAACTGAAAACTTTTACAAATATAAAATGTGTTGTATGCTAGCTACTGGAAGTTCAGTTAATTAAGTGCATACTACTGTTCTGGGAAAAGTTCAGTTAATTAAGTGCTTACTATTGTTTACTTACAACTGGAAGTACTATAAAACCATCCATACGACTAGACAATAAAGCCATTGGCCAAGTCTGTCAGCAAAGTGAATTTAAACAAGACAATAGTGCTCCATACTAAATTGGCTATACATGTATGCTAGCTGTTGAATTTAAACAGGACAATAGTGCTCCATACTAAATTGGATATACATGTATGCAGCAAGAAAACAAGAAGGCTTTGCTTACCGAGTCGAGAAGAATATTGGAGGCCTTGAAGTTGCGGTAGATGACGGGCGTCTCGGCCTCGTGCAGGAACGCCAGCCCCTTGGCCGCGCCGACGGCGATCTTGAGCATGTGGCAGCGACGCCAGGACGAGGTCCTGGCGATCTTGAGCCGCGTCGACCGTGGCAGCGACACCAGGAGGTCTGCAGCCACATGGAACAGAATCTGTTAGTCAACTCATCGATCGGAGACACCCAAATTATTATTAGTACTAAAAGTATTGTGGTAGTAGTAGTGCTTACTCTTGAAGAGATGGTTCTTGAGGCCCTGCCTGGGCATGTCCTCGTACACCAGCATCCGGTGGTCGGCCTGGTTGCAGAAGTCCACCAGCCTGACCAGATGCGGACGGCTCAGCATCCCGAGCTACACCACCTCCGCCTGTAAGCGAGCGCAATAAGCATATCAGATCAGGACTCGATCCAGATTGAATTAGTTGGCCTCAGAGATCACATGTTCATCATTGGCCAATTCAGATTGCAGATTACAATTGTTCAAGGAAATCATCTTTTTAATAGCATGGAATGCTCAAGTATCACATAATCTAAGTAATGTCAAAACCGGCAGTCATTTGCATGAGATCATTCATCGTTAACGCAGGTCAGAAAAAAATATATACAGAGTCTGTATATATGGGTGTTCCGTTGTGTTTTCCGTGGGATACAGCTAGTAATTAGATGTAGTTTTAATTCAACGAAACTTACCCAGTGTTTTGTGTCGTCAATGATCTTGATATGCAGCGATCTCAGGCAAGGGCACCTCAGAAGCACCGCAAATATACTTGGCACTAGTTGACAATCTTGAAAGTGATGTGGCAACACGGTCATATCCATGCTCCTAACACTGGCAAATGTTGCCGCGCCTTCCAGCGTCAAATCAGCAATTATGTCACTGCTAGGCGGCGACCGCTGATGATCAAGCCACACGCTTACGTGTTCAACGCTAGGGCACTTCTCCAATAGCCAGAAACCAACGTCCGTGTCGCGAACATAGTATTGCCTGTGCATGTTTTTTTTTTAAGTCACCGGGGGGGAGAGGAACCCCCACCTGAATTTTCATTGATCTTATATGGCCAATAGCCTGATGTTTACAAAAGCATTGTTACAGAGTGTTTAGATTTTACATTGCCGAAACCAGTACAGTACACCACACATCGGCAATCTGTTGATCCTTCTTTGGGAGTCGGCACTTCCATGCCATAGCCTCCGATCTGCACGCCAGCAAAGTAGCCTGAATGGAGGTCCGTTCACCTCGGAACGCCAGGTTGTTTCTTCTCTTCCATAGGTGCCAACAGCAGAGAAGTATAAAGGAGCCAAAGAACTTCCTTGGTATGTGAGACGGAGCGGTGATGTCCCGCAGCTGTTCGACACCCCAGGCCTGACTAGTGTTTATCCGCACTGCCTCCCAAAACTCTTTCGCCGCCGGGCACCCAAAGATGATGTGAGCCGGCGTCTCTGCTGCACCTTGACAAACTTCACATGTGTCACTGTCGACGATCTTCTTCTTGATCAGGTTGGAACGGCATTGGATTCTTCCACGTGACAACAGCCACGCAAAGAATCGAACCCTGGGTGGAGCCTTGTTTTTCCAGATTAAGGCTGACCATGCATCCTGCTCACTGCCATTAGCCTTGAGCGCTTCATACAGCAGCTTGGTGTTGAGGTCGCCATTCATTTTCATCATGGGACTCAGGCGTTTGTCCTTCCCGTCCTCTAGTTGTAGCTGCTGTAAGAGAGTATTGAGCTCGGCCAGCTGTGCCCGTGCCATATGAGACAGCCGAGGGACCAGACTCACACTCACCGCACCCTGGACAGCTTCCTTGACTGTTGGTGCAATGAGAGTAGAGCTGAGGGAACATGTCTGCCATTGAGTCCTCACCGTTCCAAACATCATGCCAAAAGGAGGTTGTGCTGCCATCGCCAAGCACCACAGTGGTGATTGCCCTGTAGATCGGCAAGAGGGACCGGAGAGTATCCCAGTGTTGACCGTGCAGATCTCCTTGTAGTGATGCCACACTTGCATTCGACCTGACCCAGGTTGCCCAAGCTGACGCCTGTGCATGTTTAGTTGAAGATTGAGCCGGCAAACACTTGTTAGGTCATGTATCTTCAGTTCCGGACGGGGTTGCCTCGATTTATGGCGTATTCTAATCTCCTGCAACCTCGACGACTCAATTCTGGTCTTGTTGCTCTCATCAACGTGAAAGCAGTGGTATAGCTCGAGGACACGAAGGTTGGGTGCGGTTACGTCCAGCACACGTAGGTCATCTACAGAGCTGACCTTAAACGTTTCAAGTACCTCGGAGCGGATGGCAAGCTGGGCCAATCCTTTCATGGAGAAGATCTCAAGTTTACGCAGGCGAGGGCAGCAGGACGACGACACAAAGTCGCCTAGTGTACGCCCGCCGCCGGCGCTGGACTCCCCATCCTCGAAGAAGGACGCACTGTAGATCATGAGCTCTGTAAGCGCTTCGTACTTGGCCGACGCAGCCACCGGAAGCTGGAAGCTGTAGCATGATGGAAGAAACATTGTGATGGACGTCATCCTCCCACGGTCGGGCAACACGACAGCCGGCCCATCCACCCGGAGGGGTGGCCATGGCCTGAACTAGCTGTATCTTGGGTTTGGGAGGTCAATAAGAAGAGATTTGACGACGCGCTGCATGGCATAGCGGAGCCATTCGTTCACCTTTTCCTGCGAGATGTACACGAGCGAACATTTGGACATGCTGATGTCCAGAGATTCTATATCAGCATCGCTGCCTCGCTGAGCTAACACCGAATCCGCGAAGTGGCAAGGGTCAACGTCGAGTCGGTTGCCCAATAGCGCCAGTTGCCGCGCATAGATCCACACGCCATCGCCTGGACAGCGCGGCCGTGCGAACGACGGACTTGGCGTCACACACGAAGCCCAGGATGAGGTGAAGCAAATCGTCCGGCAGGGCGCTGATCCGATCGACATCTCCAGCCGAGGCCATGGCCATGGGAAGCGGCGGATGTGCAGAGGTTAGATAGAACGGTAGCACCGTATATGAGATTAAATCGTATCTCCTAACCGTCTAAAAAAAATACAAAGCCGAAAACAAACCAACAAGACATATCATTGGGGAACTTCAGAGTAATCATAAGAGGAATATGTATAGTCCAAACTGAATTGTGTGTCTTGTTGCGCTGGGATTCCATATTCTAACTTTTTTTTTTCACATTGCCTAACCGTGTTTTTCATTAACCAGAAATAAATTTGTTAATACATGAAAATAGGGGACGGCAACCCACAATTACTGAAACCCTTTCGACACCAACTCGCATGCGATTGTGATTACATAGAAAACAATTTATGACTGAAAAGCAAACACGCCGGAGTCTACACCTCGTTGTCCAACCTAGTCAAGTGAAGATCTATGGCTGCTCGGGTCAAAACCCTTGTGCTATTACCGCTATACCCGCTGGCAAAGGCGTAACAAAAAAAGGGGACCAAGTGGTCCAGTTATAGTCAAGCGGCGATCGTGTGAGCCTTAATAATCCCACATTGCTTAGCTTGGTAGGAGTAAGCCACGTTAAATGGGGCAGTCACCACTCCCCCAATCAGACTATTCTTCTATAGGGTTGGGTTTTTCCCTCACTTAGACCCGATGTATCATTTGGTGTCAAAGTTGTGCCCCCGTTTTACGGGTAGGAATGATGAGAGCATCCTCCACTATTATCCGCTGAGCCTCTGATAATCCAACCTTGCAACCTTGCTTGTCATCCTTCCCCCTGTATCACCTATTCTTAGTCGTGTACTACTATTCTTAGTAAAACCAGCAGTATTGTTTATTGTTTTTTTTTTTGACAAGTGTATTGTTTATTGTTGGGACTCCTATTGTGAGGAGTCAGGAGAGGTGAGAATGGAGTATGAAAATTACATTACAATGGGATTTAATTGGGCTTGAACCAACATTAAATCAAATAAATTTCATAATACATAATTAATGCTAGTGCAATTAATAAAGGATTATTCTCATATAAGAAACACCCAGATTTCTTGACGTTTTTAAATATAGCACCCACAGAAATGAGCGATTGCTTTGCGCTTTGTAATAGGAAACTTTGATTGTGGTAGTGCACAAGTCCGTAGAACTCACGAAGCTATCCGCGCCCCCACGCAAATCTGCCCACATACTACGGCATGCATGAATTTCCTTTCATCGCCTCTAAAACTCTGGACGGTCGGCTTGGGTTCTGCAGTTTTCTATTTTAGGATTGCGATATAGGACCAGAAAATACTATTCACCTGTTGCCCGTTTCTCCCGGGCGAGGACCCGGTTCATCGGCTCCAGTTACCCAGCGCCATATGCGCATGCTCTACGTCCACTGATTCTTGCCGCAAAGCCTGTGCGCCGTATCTCCCACACGGCCACACCCATGCTCACCATGCATGTAGTGACAAGGTCCATAGATGACGTGGCGCGTCTAGAGCTCTTACAGCCGTTGCCCCTTTCTTTCCTACGCTGAGTGCGAGGCTCAAGCACATAAAACCATTCGATCTGATGCATTGGCCCCTCACAGCTCTCTCTCAATCGCTCCCTGAGTTAGAGCTGTCGCCAAGAAGAGAAATAACAACTCCACAAAAACACCAAGGGAGCCCCTCGATCATCTCGGTGACCGTCTCGAATAATCTCCGGCCGGTGCTGATGACAAGAGAGCCCCCTGCAGTCTGCAGCTGATTGCAGGGGACGTCTGCTGCCTACAGCTCTCGCATCGGATCGGATCGGATGCCATAGAGGAGCCTGCGGTCCGTCGTCCCCATGGAGTGCGGCCACGACTGCGTTGTTCCACGGCCTCAGGAACACCAGGCGCCGCCCAAATGCTGCGCCACCGAGGTAACAAAGCCGACGGCGCAGTCCATGTTAATGCTTGATTTCCTCTGCGTTTTGACGAGGAAATACAATGGTCCAGCCCCAGCAGAGCCCGACGCTTTCTTCTGAAGAATTCCTTCAGTTCAAGAGGAAGGCCACCACGATCGTGGAGGAGTACTTCTCCACGGACGACGTCGCCGCGACGGCGAACGAGCTGCGGGAGCTCCGCGTGCCGTGCTACCACTACTACTTCGTCAAGAAGCTGGTGTCCGTGGCCATGGACCGCCACGACAGGGAGAAGGAGATGGCGGCCGTGCTGCTGTCCTCGCTCTACGGCGACGTCGTCGACCGCCCGCAGCTCTGCAAGGGCTTCTGCAAGCTCACCGAGTCCTGCGACGACCTGTCCGTCGACACGCCCGACGCCGTCGACATCCTCGCCGTGTTCGTCGCCCGCGCCGTCGTCGACGACATGCTGCCGCCGGCGTTCCTGGCCAGGCAGAGCGCGTGCTTGCCCGAAGGGTGCAAGGGCGCCGAGGTCCTCCGCAGGGCGGAGAAGAGCTACCTGTCCGTGCCGCACCACGGCGAGATCGTCCTGCAGAGGTGGGGCGGCAGCAAGCGGATCACGGTGGAGGAGGCCAAGGCCAAGATCTCCGACATCCTGGAGGAGTACCTCGCCGCCGGCGATAGGAGCGAGGCCTTGCGGTGCATCAGGGACCTCAAGATCCCCTTCTTCCACCACGACGTCGTCAAGCGCGCGCTCGTCCTCGCCGTGGAGCGCGGCGGCGCGTCCGAGGCCCACATCCTGGACCTCCTCAAGTCGGCGTCGGAGGAAGGGGTGATCAACGAGAGCCAGATCGCTAAAGGGTTCGACCGTCTGATCGACTCTCTAGACGATCTGACGCTTGACGTGCCCAATGCGAGGTGCCTTGTGAAATCGGTGATCCATAAGGCCTCGTCGGAGGGCTGGCTGTGCGAGTCGTGCCTGAAGCCGCTGCCGCCGGAGCCAAACAAGAGCAGCGAGGTCGACGACGCGGCGGTGCGGCAGTTCAAGGCGAAGGCCGTTTTGATCATAAAGGAGTACTTCCTGACCGGCGACATCATCGAGGTCTTGAGCTGGCTGGAGGCAGAGAACTACTCGTGCTGTCCCTTCTTCAATGCCATCTTCGTCAAGAAGCTGGTCAACGCCGCCATGGACCGGAAGAGCCGCGAGAAGGAGATGGCGTCGGTGCTGCTCTCCTCGCTCTGCATGCCGCCGGGGACGTCGTGGCAGGGTTCCACCTCCTTGTCGACGCCGCCGAGGACGCCGCGCTGGACAACCCGGCCATAGTCGAGGACCTGACCATGTTCTTTGCCAGGTCCGTGGTTGACGAGGTGATCGCGCCGTCGGACCTGGAGGCAATGGAGGAGGACGCCGGCCGCGTCAAGGCGGATGGCTCCGCCGGCATGCTGGCGCTCCGGAACGCCCATGCGCTGCTCGGCGCGAAGCTCTCCGCTGAGCGGATCCTGCGGTGCTGGGGCGGCGGCGGCAGCGGCAAGGCGGGCTGGGAGCTGGACGAGGTGAAGGACAAGATCGGCAAGCTGCTGCAGGAGTACGACTGCGGCGGCGACATCCGGGAGGCGTGCCGATGCATCAAGGATCTCGGCATGCCCTTCTTCCACCACGAGGTGGTGAAGAAGGCGCTGGTGGCCATCATCGAGAAGCGGGGCAAAGACGAGCGCCTCTGGGTGCTCCTCAGCGAGTGCTACGGCCGCGGTCTGATCACGCCGAACCAGATGACCAAGGGCTTCGACAGGGTGGCCGACTGCGTCGACGACCTCGCACTTGACGTGCCTGACGCCGCCAAGCAGCTCGCCTGCTGCATCGAGCGCGCCAACAAGGAAGGATGGCTCGACCCGTCATTCTCCATGACGAGGCCAGCAGTTGCCAATGGCGTTTGTTCGTGAGCAACCGGTTACGTTCAGGATGCAGTTCCATTTCCTGGGGAGTTCGTCTGCAACTTTTAGTACTTCTATATATATCAATCACACTATATTATATACTTGTACCATGTATCAACAGGAGCAAGACAGGGACTATAGAAGTATATATATCGCCACAACCCACAACAATTTTGGTATAGGATTGGAAGCAGGTCTTCCATCTTAATTAGGAGTTTGCATGGCAGCGGAGAGAACTTGTGAATTGGAGAATGTGTGTTTCCCAGCCTTTTTCACTTACGCTGCTGTTATGATTTGCTTTGACAAATTTATTTGCTCAGATTCAGGAAAAAAAAAAAAAGAGCCATGTTTCTCCTTGTTAACATGTCGTATGATCGATCACACTCTTTGTTTAAACTTTTAGTAACCATACTCTATACTTCCAGTGAGTCATGGAAAAAGACAAAGTTGAAACTAGCGTATGTATTAAGTGGTAGGCGACGTCCCCATCGACAAATGAGCGCGCGGGTTACTTCGTGAACTTTAAGATTTGTCGGCTCAGTCATTTCAAGGTGCTCATAGGGATAGAGTTTGCGTACATATGTTCATAGGGGTGAGTGTGCGTGCGTGTTGAGCGTCTAGAGTTGCAAACGGGGCGGAGCGGAGCGCTCCTAAAGCTGCTCCTCTAGTCCGTTCAGGGTAAATGAGGGCCAAGGGTCGCGACCCGCTACGTTCGAACAACAAACCGCGGGTATCCTAGGATCGACCCGCTCCTTCGACTGATGAGCTCTCGCCTGTCGGGGAGAGAGATCGATTCCTCCGTCTGCGGCGATCGTCTCACCGCAGAGCCGCACGCGATACGGGCTGGTCCTGCTTTTCGCAGACGGAGGCGTGGGCGGCACAGCTGCAGCATGCGCTTGCATCGCGCGCGGCCGCCCGACGCGACATTGCACGCGCAGATCGCCGCTAAGTGCCGCATCAGCAGTCGCCGCCCATGGCGGCACCGAGCTGCCGGCGCGACCTTTGCGCGGCGCGACGCCGCCAAGCGCTTTGCGGCGCCGCCGCCCAGCGGCGAAGGTGCGGTCAAGGAAGCCCATGGCGGCACCGAGCTGCCGGTACGCCCCGCGCGCCGCCAGCGCGCGGGTTGTCCGGCGCCCTCCGTGCGAGCTGGAGGAGCTCCAGCCCAGCGCCGGGCGCCGGACGCTCGCCGGGCGGCGGCGTGCACACGGCGTGTACAGCTGTAGCGGCGTCGCAGAGCCTCACCAGCTTGAGCATGTCCACGACGCTGTCGTCCGTGGAGCCCCGACATGGCGACCGCATTCGCGCGCTTCAGCCACACGACGTAGTACGCCGCGTGCACCAGTGCTGGTAGCCGCCGTCCCCTGTGGTGGACAACATCTCCTCCGCCCTGGCCGCCAGCCTGCCGCCGGGAGTAGAGGAGGTGGACCCGCATACCGGCAGTTAGAGTTCACCGCCGAGGTGCTTCGCGACATGGCGGCCCATGGCGTGATCGATGAGGAGGACGCCGTCGCGCATAACGTCGCCCAGCTTTCGCCCCTCGCGCCGATGAGGTGCGCACGCGCGGCGGAGGTCTAGGGGTCGCTTGAGGCCGTCCCGCGTGGAGAGCCACGTCGTCCGCACCAGCGACGGCGACTCGGACAAGAGCGCCGCCATGGCGAGGTCCTCTCCAAGTGCAGAGCAAGTTTGCCTGGTGGACGACGACGGGACGAGTTTGCCAAGGCAGCCGAGGCGCTGTACAGAGGCCCGCCCGTGGGTGCCGACTACCACCAACATCTATCTCTCGAGCTGTTGACAGCGACAGATTTGATCCGCGGGTGGACCGTAGGGTATTACGGGTCGTGAACCTGTCGCCCCTCGCTTTTTCGTGGTCGAACCGGTTCAATCCTTTTGGCTGAAACTAGGAGCAGATCGTGTTTTCAAGTGGGTCGATTCGCCCTGTTTGCAAGCCTACGACCGTCTGCGTTGTACTTCATAATTAAAAAAAAAACTTTTATTCTTGGTCGACCGAAGGAGAATGAAAAGTATCAAATTGATGCGGGGCACATTGTCATGTGGTTGCTTTTTTTTTCACTAGCAAATATGCCCGTGCGTTGCAACGGGATACACTCTGCTTCCTGTTGTGCCTGTCCCACATGTTTGTGTTGGCCAACTCGATCTGGTGTTCTACCCTGTTTTTGGTCTCTCTCTCAAGTCTCTTGGTTGCCTCATTGTCGTTGGGATCTTCGTCGACAAGCATGCCCCACACATTTGCGCCGTCCCAATTTGATCCCGCGCCCGTGGCCATCACAGCCATGTTCTACCCTGTTTTTGGTGTCGTTGGGATCCTCATAAACAAGCATGCCCCACACATTTGCGCCGGCCAATTTGATCCCGCCGCCCGTGGCCGTCACACCATGTTCTACCCCGCTTTTGTCTCTCTCAAGTCTCTTGGTTGCCTCATTGTCGTTGGGATCCTCGTCGACGAGCATGCTCCACACATTTGCGCTGGCCAATTTGATCCCGCCGCCACAACCATGTCCATGGGAGGCATCACAGCCATGTCGCCGGCGGACAGAGGTGGTAGTCAAGTAATTGGTCCAATCCAATCCATGGCAAGTCATATAATTTAATAACTACTTCCCATGATTTTCTCATGGTGACACGGCAGTTCAGGGTTATGCAATTTGAGGCCGCAATCAACACATTTCATAAGCCATATGGGACTATTATAACAAAAAAGAAACACATGACATACGGAATATACTTGCGGCTAAAATAACATCAAAGCAAATTGGGCTCATGGAGATTCAATGAATGGGCCCAATAACTTAGTTCTTGTCGGTCCAAATTGGGCTCTCTTTGTGGACTCGTTTTTGTTAGAACTCTAGGGGCGGTGGACAGAAATTTTGGTGAACGCAAATTTTTTGTGAACCGATATTGTCTCTCTTTATGGATATAATATATATATATATATAGGTATAGAGGAATTGAGTTTTTTTTTTTAGATAATGTGCTTCAAAAAAAGAAACTGGTCTAGTACATCTTGTACGTGTTTTATGGATTCAAATAAACGGCTTATACGTGTTTTTCTATTTATAAGTAAATAAACAGTGAGGTGGCGCATGACTACTTGAAGATATAGATCTCGTAAGTGTTTTTTGATTGAGCATCTACGTACGTGTGTTTAATGATGGATTCGAGTCCTATTTGAACTGGAGCGGACACGCATGCTATTCCTTGTTCGAGAACTACAAGATAGATTTGAGTCCTATTTGAATTGGATTTGGACAAAGAAAGTCTAGAGTCTATTTTTTTTTAGGAGGTGAAAGAAAACGATGGTGAAAAAAGTGGCAGAAATTTTCGTGCTTTAATAGTAGGTATAGATTTCGTCCATGCATCTCGCGCCTTCGGACATGCCGGTCGATAGCTAGGTATCCCAAGGACCCGATACGTAACACTGTCGTCGAGGAAATATATCTGGTTCCCTTGCAGGTAATAGTCACCGTAACTAGACGCGCTGAACGCCCTGGAGCAGAATGAACTCACGAAGAGCACCTCGTCCTCCATTCTCCCCACCTCTAGCCACCGTGACATCTCCAAATCTGCCTCGAACACCTTGAGTACCATTTCTCGCGTCGGATCCTCGGGCGTGATCCGCCGTACCATCAGCAACTTGCGAGCACGCGAGATGACGAGGTAGCAAGTTATGTAACACTTCAGTGCCGCATAACTAGAGCCATCCAACGTGGGTTTCAATTCGGGCGTCGCCTGAATCAGATGATCTGCTCGAGAGACCGCCGGCTCGCCGCCGGTGGCCATGTCTTCCGTGACCTCGTGCGCGAACAGGTCGCCGTCGGCGGTGACGGTGTAGAGCTTCCCGTTGTAGAAGGCCATGTCCTCCTACGTGTGGCCGTCGCACGGGCCGGCCGACCAGGACGGCGATGACGTGTTCGGCCGGCAGCACGCGACCGCGTGGAGGCCCAGGTCGTAGTAGACCACCCTGGCGGCGACGAGCTGTTCCGAGCACACGATGACCTTGCCGAGGAAGAACTCGGTGGACTTGGAGCTGGGACACGTGCCGTGTGAGCCGCCCGGGTTGTTGATGAGGTCGTAGACGAAGGGGTCGTCGCTGCAAAGGTTGGGGAGCCGCATGGTGGTTCCTCGGAGCGGGTTCTTCAGGAGGGTGCGGCGGCCGGGGCTGCGCCGCCATGGCTCCCGGAACAGCAGCCAGTGGACAGAGCAGCCCCAGCATAGCCTGCGCGTGCGTCCCCTGAAGAGGCGACGGTGAAAGCAGTGGCGCTCGCCGTCCGGCAGGGTCCAGAAGGAGCCGTCGCGGAGGTTGAGCCACGGGAGCGCGCGGGGCAGGCGGGGTGCCGAGTACATCGCCGTGGCGCGGAGCCAGTGGCGGCAGACATAGGCGAGGCGCAGGCGGTCGGCGTGGGAGGGCAGGCGGCGCAGCACCAGGTCCAGGAGCTCCGGCGGGAGCGCCGACCAGGGCGACGACGGCGCAGCCGCCGCCTTGCTTAGCCAGGCGCCCATGACGATCGGATCGATGTTCGATGCAGTCGGTACGTTGGCGCACGCGACGCGGCGGGTTTCCACGGAGTTCTGCTCTTTCGATCGATGGACGACCTATCATATCATATGTTGTGTAGATGAACTATCCGTGGTCGGACACGAACGCATCATGTCGTGCACGATTATTGCTCGTTGGCAGCGCATTCATCCTGTTTCTTCCCTGTGTGTACGTATCGGCGTATCCGATCCGAGTTGTTTCGTGGTCGTTCAGGTTGGATTTGTCTGTCGCGGGCTTGATCTTATTCTTAGGCCCATCTGCTGAGGTGCGTTTACATAGGAAAATGTCCGTTGGTAACTCTGAACCATCCATTCCGCGTATGTAAACCGCAACACGGCCCATGGGCCGACGTCCTTTCAAATCGGATCGGATACGTACATACTACTCTTCTCCGGATTCAATAATACTGCATTTTTTAACTTTCATATAAACGCGTGTTTTTTTTGCCGCCGCGTCTTATTCAAATTTTTATGTAAATTATAAAATAAACAAAACGTCATTACAATATCTTTAGTGATGTAATAAGTCATAACAAAAAAATGGTAATATTTATTAAAAAAAAGTTGAATAAGGCGAGGCCAATCACGGTTTATATAATCAGCCAAAAGCACTACAAAGATTGCGAACGGAGAGAAAACACACAGGAAAACGAACGCACATACGGACGACGGGAACGAGGCGCTGCCAACAAGCAATAATCGTGCAGGACATGATGCGTTCGCGTCCGACCACGAATTGTTCCAAAACACATGATAGATCGTCCCGTGCGTGCAGTGCGCCGTCCCTCGACCGAAACAGCAGAATTCCGGCGCAGCGACCGCGTCGCCCACGGCTACGTAGTACCGACTGGGCATCGATCTCCATGGGCTTCTGGCTGGGCAAGGCGGCGGTGAGCCCGTCGACGCCCTGGTTGGTGCTCCGGCGCCCTGCCTGCCACGCCCCGCGTGCTCCCGTGGCTCAACCTCCCCGACGGCGCCTTCTGGAGCCTGCCGGACGGTGAGCACCAATCCTTCCACCGTCGCCTCATTAGGGGATGTGCGCGTAGGCTCTGCTGGGGCTCTCACCGGCGGTGGCGGAGCTAGCGAGAAAAATAAAAAAGATCAAACAAATATTTATCGATTTTAGAATTTTGTATTTCCCACAAATTTTCATTGTCCGTACAATTATACACTAGCTAGCTATGATTGTCGTTATAATAATTAACGATGCAATAGAAATACATAAAAATAAATAGATAGTTTGCAAAAGTGGTCAAGATATCTCACCAAACGTCGCTTTTTCTACGAGACTCGTAGATTACGATCCGTCGCGAAAAGAAAATCTACTTGTTTGCGACGTCTGCTATCCACGGACCAATGCTGAAGGCCTAAAAATATTACATGGTCTTAAATATGATTTTTTTTTTTTTTTTTTTTTGTTGGGGTGGCCGTGGCACCCGCCGGCCACCCCCCAACTCCGCCACTAGCCACCGGTCGCCCTGCTAATGGGTTAGAGAAACAATTTTTTTTTTTGGGCGGGTTCTCATGTACAATGTGTGAAGGGTCTGCTGCTTGGTGCTCCAACACGGAAGAAGCAAGATCCAATTTAGGATGAAGCTAGAGTCATTTTCATATACTTTCTCCATATCACAATTAGTAGATCTTTTTTGGACATTTACCCGGTCTCCAAAGCACAACTTTATTTTTTTTATATAAAAATATTTATTAAAAAAGTTATATATATATATCTTTATTAAGGTAATTTTCAAGACAAATCTATTGATATAGTTTTTACATTTTCAAACTCAACAATTTAAAAGTTATTCATTATTTTATGTTTCTAGTGTTTAATCAAAACCTTATCCAGAAGGTCTTCTAAATACAATATGGAGGGAGTACCGAAATGAAGTTGTCTATCTCCAGCTCTGATGGCGGCGGTGATCCGGTCGGAGTGGCTCTAAAGAATCGTATACTCTCTCGGTCGCAAAACTACTATATGATATATAATAAATAAACACTAATAGATTAACTATTAAATTTTTATATTAAATTTATTTTAAAATATAAATATAATTGATATTTGTTTTTTACAAATATGGCCAAACTTAACAAAGTTTGATCTATACAGATTTGTTTTTCAAGACGGGGGAGTAAACCTAAAAAACAATAACAAAGGGCATCTCTCTACTTCCTTGGATCCTCGGATTAGCAGTTTTTCATGTACTCCAACGATCAGTTGACATTCTGGTTTCTCTGGGACATGAGATCGACATGAGTTTCAAAATATAAATAAAAGGACACATAGACCTGAGGCATCCATGTGACCATGTTGTGATGTTAACGTGTCGCTCTGCATGCATGCCTGCATCTATCTAGTGTGCTCTCTGCTCCAAAGAAACATTTTATTTTTTTCCAGGACGAGGACATGTGGGCTACCGTAGCGATGCCTGCACTGCACCCCTGCACCATCTGCGCGGACCGCCGATATATTCTAAGCCATTGGCTACACCGCTATACCGTAAGCATATTGTGCAAACACCGGTGCCGATTGCTGAAGACGCCATTTGGAGCGCTGTTGAATAGAAAGCAGCAAACGCCAAATCTTGACAGCGCATGGTCCGTGTATGTCTATCACTGACACAGACTGTTATATTCTGTAAAGGAAAATTTTCACCGGCATGCCCACAGTAGTCAAGCCAACGATGGCGATGGTAGGAGTAGCCGAGTGTAGAGGCCAGGCTACGAATCGGACGATGTTGCTGGCGCTCCGCACTCCACCCCTGAACGCCAGATGATCTCACGCATCTGGCCTCTAGTCTAGACCCTCAGAAAACGCTCCATGCCTCCAGCCACCACACTCCAGACTCCCGGCTCGCTCGCTGCAGGCCGCAACAAAAAACGCCAACGCGCGCACAGCCGAGCCGTAACCGGGCACGCACCTCAATGCCAGCGCCGGAAACTGCAAAACACGGCCAAAAAACGCACGCCAGCGTGCCGCCCGCGGCCCGCGCGATCGACCCCCGTCCGTTAATTAAGGGAGCCCCAACTAAGCCGCGATTCGCAAACCGCGGTTGCTTCGCACATCTGCGTCGCGCGTCGCCTTCCGTTCACTCTCCAACATCACACCGCAGCTAGCCCGCGTGTCCCCCAATCATACGTACCACCGCGGCGGTGTCCGCTTGCATCCTCCCTCCCTCCCCCGCCTCCACCCTCCACCTCCTCTCCCCTCCCGCGCCCGCCCCGCCGCTCGCGGATGCGCCGCCGCGCTCCCACCCCGAAACCCTAGCCCCGATCCCGATGGACACGCCGCGCGCGGGGTCCCCGGCGACCCCGGTCACCGGCGACCGCTACCTCGACCTGCTCGTCCGCTTCGTGGCGCGCAACGCGGGCGCGCTGCTCGACGGCACCGTCACCCTCCGCCTCCACCCCGTCGGGCTCCACTACGTCGCCTCACGACTCGAGGCGCTTCGGGAGCTCGAGGCCGTGGGCGCCGGCGCGCCCGTCGACTACCTCCGCGCCTACGTCGCGGACCTCGGCGACCACCGCGCGCTCGAGCAGCTCCGGCGGATCCTGCGCCTCCTCACCTCGCTCAAGGTCGTCGCCCCGGGGCCCGGGCGCGACCCCGCGCCGCTCTCACTCCTGCCCTTCGCGCGCCTGCGCGTCCTCGAGTTGCGGGGCTGTGACCTCTCCACCTCGGCCGCCAGGGGCCTTCTCGAGCTCCGACACACCCTCGAGAAGCTCGTCTGTTTCAATTCTACGGTGCGTTTCTGCCATCCCTTCGTACAATTTAGTTTGGAATTCGGTTTTTGCGCCAATTCTACAGGCTGTACCTATGATTCTCAACTACCGTTAGCTATTCCGAACTGTCAAATTATACCTGCAGTTTGCTGTTCTGGTTCGTCGTAAATTGCCAATACTATGGTTTTTAGACTGTTTGCTGCAATACTATGGTCACACTTTTGATGTATTCCTAGGATCTGATCGAATCCTATTTAGTGTTTACTCGGCATGTTTCTGCCATTTCGTCAATCAATTTGATATTGGTGCTGCCTTCTAGTACTTATGTTTATTGTAGTTTCAGGTCATGCTTATGGGATTTAATGTAATGTTATTTTAAGTCATCATCAAGCACTCTTTACTCAATTCGAAATGAAAGCAGTTTCTCTGAGTTAAATAGATTTTGGCATCTTAGAGAGCTTCTCGAGTCCTGAGCACCTGGATGACTTTATTTGTATCAATGCTTGTGCTGCAGATACCATATATGCAACTGCAGCAGCCATCCCTACTGCCCTTGATATACTTATTCCACGGTCTAATTAATAAGCTTTGGCATTAAAATAGTGTTCATCCACGTGGCCCCTTGGTGGACACAACACATTATTGTGATCTGCATGCATCCTCTTCTAGTTTCTTTTGCAAGTTATGAAGGGCATTTTGACTGGCACTTACTATTCATCTGAGTTTGAGAGTTCGAGATTTACAGCCCCTTAAAAACTATAAAGGGAGCAATGCTTCCTGGATAGCACATAGCATCTCTTCCTATAGCTTTTCTGTTCTTCCTTCTGTTCCATGTGGCTTCGATACGCAACAAAATTGAGCATGCATGTCGAAAACTCTAGTATTTGGTTGCAGCTTTGGTGGCTGTAACTTGATTGGATTTGTGATATTTATAGTCTTTATAATGGTATACAGTCAAATGTTTAATAAGGGACAAACAATTCATCTAGCAAGAGCAGGCAAGCATACTAGTATTAATCATCTCTTCATCAAGTAGTTATTTGAATCCAGCCTTCATTTCTACGCACTTCCATGTTATGTGAATATTTTGGCCAAACTCACATTGGTTGACTTTGATGCTACCGCAGGATGCTCTTAGGCATGTCTTCGCGAGTAGAATCATGGATATCAAGGACTCTCCTGTATGGAGCAAACTTTCATATGTCTCATGTGCATCTAATGGTGTAGTACTCATGGACGAAGTCGTTGCAATTATTACCTGCAATTGAAACCTTGGATCTTAGTCGCAACAAGTTTGCAAAGGTGGACAATCTGCAGAAATGTACAAAGTTGCGAAATCTAGATCTTGGATTTAATCATTTATGCTCAATCTCATCCTTGAGTGAGGTAAGCATTTCCTTTATAATCCTGACCATTGCGCTGCAGACTAGCTTATTGTGTTTACCCTCATTTAGTGGTATCTACAGTTACATTTGCTTTCTTGCAGGTTTCCAGTCGAATCGTAAAACTTGTTGTGAGAAATAATGCTTTAACTACAGTAAATGGGATTGAAAATCTCAAGTCACTCATGGGGCTTGATCTCTCTTACAACATCATCTCAAATTTCTCAGAATTGGAAATGATTGGCACCTTATCTCTGTTGCAAAACCTCTGGTTGGAAGGCAACCCAATCTGCTGTGCCCGGTGGTATCGAGCACACGTGTTTAGTTTTTTTCGTAATCCAGAGAATGTAAGTATTTACTTCAAATGTTGAACTCTTTTTGTTTCTTAAATTTCCCCAATCATAATAGTTTGTTCCACAGTACTGGAGTAATGTGACAGCTCTGTTCCCTGGCTTTTTCTGGTTCAGTTGAAGCTAGATGATAAAGGTATGAACACACAAGAATACTGGGAAAAAGCAAGTGCTGTTTGCTTGCAGACAAAATCAACCTGCTGGTTATGGATTTTATTTTCCTGCAATTGATGATCATGAAGATGAAGACGAAGACATGTTAAATTTGAAAATGGTATGTATCTGTTGTTCAATTATACCATTTGCACTAAATTGATGCATTGCATATAGCACCACATATCAAGATTCCTTGGTCGGAAATTTTTTGTGTTACTATTCTCCTTTAGTAGAGATGATTTGACACAGGTATCGTGGTGAATAGCAATTATGCATGTGTTATGTTCCATTTGCACACTCCTTTTTAGTTTTCACATGCAACACAGAAGGTCCTTTTCTTACTTTCATGAATTTGGTCTCTAGTTAGTTCATCACAGACATTGGTGTATGTGATCTTCATTTTTGCAAAAATGATACAGTGAACTAGCCTTGGACCTTGCATACAGTCTGAGCATGCACGACTACTTTAGCAATCAAATGATGTCGGTTCTCTTTTTATTTACTGTAGAGAAGAATTTCTCGACTTGCGAGCATAGTGGAGGAAGAGAGAAATCTCTGTGATGAATGTTTAGAGCAGCAGTCGACGCATTGTGATAGTGACAGTTCTAAGAAGGATGAAACTGCACCTGTTGATCATGACATAAGAATTGCTTCGTTGATAAACACCGCTGAATTGCTGAAGAAACAGAAGTCAAGTAATTGGCTCCGTGAATTTAAGGAGTGGATGGATGACAATAGCGAAAAACAGAAGGTGACAACCTATCTGTAGACTTAACTAATGGCAATGGGAAGTATATCAGACAAAAGAAAAAGCAGAAAGCACACAAGGAGACTTCAAACAGCATGTCGGATTTGGTACAAGTATCAGAAGATGGTAGTAGCTCAAACCTTTTGGAATCAGATTCATCTTTCACGGATAATGCATTTTCTGGTTCAAATGGAGTCATCAAACAATCCTCAAATGAACTTAATTTTGACCAAGATTCTTTTCAACGACCTCCTCCCCTAGAGTTAGTAGCCACTTCAGAAACTGACCCATTTTCTGAGTCGGAAAATGGCTCTAGATACATGCTGGCAAATGGGACACCATCGTATACAGTGAGCAAGTTAATAGAATCAAGTCCACCCCATACATATCCAAGTCCACAATCACCTCCACAATACAAGGAGGACATTCTACACCGCAGACTTTTTCTGGAGGAAGAGTTTTTGCAGATTTCAGGACATCTTCATTCTGTTGGTTCACTTGGTAGTGGTAGCAGCTGCAGCGATGATTCTTCGAAAGATTTTGGTTCATGCAATTCTGAAGATGATTGTGAAGAAATTCAGACGAAGATGGATTTGTCTCGTAATGGCCAGGTGGTTTTATTTCCTTCTGTAAATGGTGATGATCATGAGGCGAAGAGTAACTTAGAGCTTTTTTCAGGCGAGAATACTCTGTCTAACCATTCAGAAAAAGGTGAGCCAAGTTGTTCAGATCACAGAGAGTTTGATATTGAGTTCCATGACAGTAACCAGAGAAATGGTCATCTAGGGCATTATTTGGGCCATTTAATTGGACAAAAAGGCAAGGATAAGTTTAAGTGGAGGGTATTTCCTTTCAAGAATTATAACGGTACCAAACTAGAAATTCCAAAAATGAATGGCAATCAGGTGGCTGAGCATGTTTTAGTTGAAGAAAATGGCCAGTTGACATGCAACCCAAGCAAAAGTACTCACAAGGAAGGCCCTAAAAGTTATTCTTCTAATATCCGGCATAAGAACAGTTCATCTGTTGGCATAAATATAATTCCTCATAACACAGGCGAACACAAGACTCCTGAAGATTTCTTCAACTTGGAAATAGCAAGCAAGGATGGGTCTGAAACATGTGAACAAGTAGCTTGTTGTGCATACATGGTTCAGGATCCAAGTGGTTTAGTTCAAAAGTGAGTTGTTTTCTGTGTTCTCCGTTCATGAAAATGTTATAAGAGAACGCGCCATATGAATTGGAATGCGCCATATTGATGAACTGATTTTGCATTGATTAATAAATTGGAATGCACTGTATGAATGAGCTAAATGAAAATTTGTATTTTATCGTGCTACAAGATTTGAAAATAATGTTTTCGAGAACTGTGAATACTATGAGTTCTATGTGGAGTAGTATCTTTCTGTAAGAGTTTAAAAGTTAATGACTTAGTACTCAGAAGAAAACAAAATTGAAGAGAAAAAAAAAAAGGTTTAGGGCTTGAGTACATGTTGGATGAATGTAATCACCTCTTTTTCTGCCAGAGCTATTTTTAATCCAAAGTAATACACCTCTGCAGCCCTTTGTGAATTGCATTTCTTTATCTTCAAATTTGCAGATTAGTTAAAGAAGAAATGTGCTTGTTGTGGACATGTTTTATAGGGTATTTGGTGCTACCCTTTATATATAATATATGCACCATTTACATATGTGCTTTACCAATTTTATTGCATGGTAGCAGGCATGCAGCTGTTTCCATTCGTTAATGCATTAAGCAGTTAACAATAGCTCCTCGATTGAAAACCACATTGCTTAAATGACACTTCAAGTCTGAAGAAACTGAAATTTCCTGGACGTGCAGTTAGTATGTATTCACCGTTATAGTTATACCATCTATACTTGACAATTTTTTTTCCTTCTGTAGAGAGGTAGCCTTGCTGCGAAGTTCTCAAAACAAACTTTATGTGCTACTAGTTGATATGGGTTTTGATGGACAAGGTATAACTACTTAATTTCCTACATATTGTTTATTTTCACCAGCGGAATCATGTTTCTAGTTTCCTTGTTTTTGTTTGATAACTGTGACATGTCATTTACACAATCATTTGCTTGATAGAAGTTTTTATTACCCATATCTCTACTTTGGACCTTTGTTATTGCCGTAATTTCTAATGTATTGATTAATTTACAGAAACCTTGCCAGGTATTTTGGGTAGCTATAGTCTGGAAAGTCTAGAAAAAAAGTTTCGATTGGGCTGGGACTACAGGCACTGAGGTGTGTTAGCATATCAATCATTATTCAGTAACAGGGGTGGCTTAGTTTACCTGAGGCTTACTTTGATTTCTCTATTTTTCAATGTGACAGAGTACACATGTCAGATGATACAACTCATCTATTCTTTACAAGGACTTCCAAGGAAGCACAAGATATACTTTGGCTCTTGAGTGTAACCAACTTCCCCAAATTAAACCACAAGATACATTTTCAAAGGTATAGTCTTGGTAATTTCTACAATCACCACAAACTAATAATCTCTTTTGAGCCAAATGAAGAATGCTTATCTTGTTTTTTACAGCTTATATTCCATGTCTCTTATCATGCTTATTGTGCAATTTAAATGGCAGTTGGGAGAACATCCAAGTTAAATTGTTCGAGAAATGTATTATACACGGAACTGCAAATATGGGAATATTTCTCTACTCTATGTTGATGTTCTGGAGGAATGATGCTGAAGGTACCATTGTCTAGCAATCTGGGTGATGAAAGAGTCCCTATATTTTATTCATTGAACACATCAGAACTACCTTTTCATTCTTTGAAGTCTGCATTGTAACTAAATTGGAATTACTTGCTTGCTGCAAACATTGGTCATGGTCTTCTTCAGTTTTAGCCTTATATTAACTTTGGGCCCAATGTTGAGTCATCTCAAATAAGTCATTGTTCCTTACAGCAACAACAATATATCCTTTTAGTCCCAAGAAACTTGGGGTATGCTCCACCGGCAAAAAGGGAAACAAAAGAGAAATATATACAAGGCATCAATAACGATATTATTGGGGGTATGAAGCTTGTTCATGGTTGGGGTTCGTGAATAGCTGCTTTCCTTGTACTCCTATCCAAGGGCAATTATTTGATTATATAATTGTTCATTAAATCTTACTCCGTTCCAAATTATAAGTTGCTTTGACATTTTTGGTTCATCCATTTTGCTATGTATCTAGACATAATATTATATCTAGATGAATAACGAAATAAATGTACCAAAAAATGTCAAAGCGACTTATAATTTGGAACAAAGGGAGTAATAGATTTTGTCAATCAAGTATATATGTCTACTGCATACTTGTATACGGGTGCAATTATGTGAACTTTCAGTGCGAACTCCTGGGTGTCGCATGTCCCTAATATTCACTCTTAACTCCAATTGATCATTTCCTTATTTGTATTCTTGATTACTCGCACAAGTTGCTGAAGCATTGTTGGTCATTTTTCTTCTGCAGAAGACTCCTTTTGTATTAGATCCATCTTTGTCACTGAAGGCTCCATATTTGTGTGCATTGAGGACCTAGACCAGTTTGGTGGTATACCTTATGATTCAAATCCCCCATACTTTTCTCTTGATGTATCTTGTTCTATTAGCAATATCCGAGAAGTGGTAAGTAGCGTTTTGTTTTTTGCAATTCCAAATTCTCTGGTTCGTTACATGATAATTTGCAACATTGTATTTTTATATACCCTTTCTTAACTCTGTCAAATAAAATCATATATGTTGTTTAATATCTAATATGCACACTATCTTCTGTTTAGCAGAAATGACATTTCTAAGACAGTCGCTAAACTAGAACAATCTCTTATGGTTCCAGTTCTGTCTTCATTAACTTTGTACTTAGGAATCTGATTTTCTCGGCATTATGTACTGTGTTCTGAAAGGAATTTGACTTTTCGCCTTAGGCTCTTGTATTGCTGCTCTAACCTGCATAATCATGGGGAAACTACATAATATTTTAGTACAATGTAGTTCATAAGCTATATGGTGGGCATGAAATCATTCAAGCAAGCTCATTGATAATTGCATGTAAAATATGTGAATTGTCGTAAACTTGACAAACAGATGCAAATATGCAATCAGCCATATGGTTAGAAGGAAATAAGGGGGAAAAAGAGTTTCTGGGGACATCATAGAGACTAATCATGTTTTTTTGTGGATATGCACATTGTCACTTCTATTGAATGAAAGTATTTTTATTTTTCGCATTTTGCTCTGAAAAAAAAAAAAAGAAATAACTTGTTTGGGAAGAACATAGATGACAAAGTTAGGTGTCATGGAGCTGATAGTGGCAATATATTTTATGTCCAACACGGTTAGTGGATATTCTGTTACAACAGAGGTCAAGGAATGATATGGTTTTCTGCTAGGTGTTGTTACCTACAATTGTACCTTAATGAGTTTATCGTGAAATCTTTCTGATGGTAGTTCTTGCCATATTCATGGCATGGACACAGGGTACTGCCTTAATAGATGTTTTGTGTATTGCCCACAAACTGTGCGAAGTCATTCAAAAAGGTGATATTGTTTTGCAATGTGTACATTCAGGTCATGGATCAGCGCAACAACAAATGTTTGACATTGATTTTGGGTAATCGAAGGCAAGGAGAGTTTCACAGTAGCATCCAGAATCCTAAAAACAAGCAATCTGATGAAATCAGCACAGTACATACATGGAAACTTAAGTGGTTCTCTGAAGAAGCATCTGTGAAGTTTATTTCTGTACTTAAGGCTCTATACTCGACAGCAGCAGCTTCGTCTTTACCTGTAAAGTGTATATCCTGATAACGTCGGTTATTGTAGTTCTACGGTGATTTCATTCATTCTTTTGGGGTTTGTATATGTAGAAGCTGTTACTCTTGTACAGGTTTTGATAGTTAGGTTCTAGGTTTGTGTTGTATTCTTTGTAGTTATTTTATCAGATGGTTTTCCCACCCTGAAGTTGTACAGAGCAGGACTAGGAAGTGAGTGTAAATGAATGGGTTGCAGTTTTGGCAACGAGCGGTAGGTTTGTTCAAAACCTCTGGCTGCGGGTATTGTCGCAATGATGGTTTGATCAGGCATTCACAGAACAATCTTCGAAGAAACACACTTTGGCAGCTACGCTTAACAGGCCATAGGTAGGACTGGTACTACCCATGATATGAACAATGAAACTCACAAACTGAAACTATCAATTACATGTCGGACTTACGGAATACCTTCACACTTCTACTCTATCTTCTGTGCCTAATTTGCTACCGTTATTCATCATCACCAGCATGTGAAGCCGTGACGGGATCGGCGGCAGCTCGACATCCGCAACACCTTCCAGCTGCTGCACGACGAGCCCCATGGTTGGCCGGTCGCTTTCTTCATCCTGGATGCACCAGCACGCGACCTTGCAGACCCTCTCAAGCTCCTTCACGTTGGCGTCCCCAGCGAGCTTCTCGTCTAGCAGGCCGACAACGTCCCCGCGTGCAGCCTGACGGCGGCGTGCACCGGGAAGTACACAGCGGAGCCGGAGACGCTCCCCGCCTCCGCGGAGCCGTTGTTCCGGCGGCCCGAGACGAGCTCGAACAGGAGCAGGCCGAAGCTGTACACGTCGGCCTTGGCGGTGACCGGCGCGCCCGCGAGCCACTCTGGCGCCAGATAGCCAATCGTTCCCCGCATGGTGGTCAGAACGCGGCTGAAGTCGTGGCCGATAAGCTTGGCCATTCCGAAGTCCGCGAGCTTCGCGCCCAGCTCCTCGTCAAGTAGGATGTTCTCTGGCTTGATGTCGCAGTGTATGATGCACTCCCGGCACTTCTCGTGTAAGTAAGACAGCACCCTGGCCACGCCAACGGCGATGCCAAACCTCTGGCCCCAGCTCAAGACCTTGGAGCTGGAGCTGTTCTTGAACAGGTGCGTGTCCAGCGAGCCGTTGGGCATGTAATCGTATACGAGCGCCCTCTTGTTCCCCTCGCAGCAGAAGCCGCGGAGGCGGACCAGGTTGATGTGGTGGATCATGTCGAGGGTGACGACCTCAGCGCGGAACTGCTTGTCGCCCTGCCGCAAGCCGTCGAGCTTCTTGACGGCCACGGGCGTCGTGTCGGGGAGAGTCCCCTTGTACACCGAGCCGAAGCTGCCGCTCCCGAGCTTCTCGGTGAAATCCCTCGTCGCGGCTTTCACGGCCTGGAAGTCGAACAGCAACAGCGAGCCCTGCGCCGCCGTCACCTTGCCCTTCCCCCGCCGCTTCCGCAAAACCACCGCCACCGCGACAACGATTATGAGGCCTGCCAGGAGTAGGACCACGGCAGACACCGAGCTGCTAAGGATCACCATTGACTTCCTCCAAGAATGATGCGCCGCAGGCGGTGGCAACCTGAGGCCGCGACACGGACGTGAAGAACAACCGCCCCAGCGATGCTTTGATCGCCGGGGAGTGTCCTCAGGTTGACGAGCTCGCCGTTCCAAACCGAGCACTTGGTTGCGTCGTCGTAGGCGTAGGCAGTGCACGAGCAGTCTCGCAGGCAGGAGAGAGCACACATCTTCTCGCTCCGGGCTCCGGCCGCCTCTGCCGA
This sequence comes from Hyparrhenia diplandra, assembly GCA_015847255.1. NCBI lineage: Eukaryota > Viridiplantae > Streptophyta > Magnoliopsida > Poales > Poaceae > Hyparrhenia > Hyparrhenia diplandra. Next base: position 46,996 of record JADLZK010007150.1, on the reverse strand, counting down.
GCCGCCCGGACGCTGCACGGCGTACGGCAGCTTGAGGAAGCCGTCGTTGGGACAATCCAGTTTGGTCCGCCTCACGCAGCCTGAGGCCGTGTCCCCCAGCTTCCACTCCCCCTGCGACCGCGGCGCGAAGGCCGTGGGGCACTCGCACATGGCGCTGGAGGTGTTGCTGCACACACCGAAGGCCCCGCAGGAGCCGTAGACGTCGCACCCGTCGTGGGGCTCGGAGCAGAAGAGGATCCACTTCCCTGCCTCCGGGCTCCACTGCCGCCGCTGCATCTGCCCGTTCACTTCCAGCACGAAATTCCCGATGCCCGGTATCCGGTTCTTGTAGCTGAAGAAGTTGACCCTGGCGTTGGGTGCGTACGGGATGCCGTCGAAGTAGCCTGACCGCATCTCCGGCACGTTGGCGAAGACCTCGCCGTCCCACACGCCAGTCGTCCAGTACCGCTGCGTGCCGCCGGCGAGCAGATCAAACTTGGCCTGGCCGCGCGTGTCGATCTCCATGGAGAAGGCGCCGGGCGCCGGGTTCTCCGAGTCGGTCCACGACGTGAGGAAGCTGTGCACGCCGCGGTCCCTGTCGTAGCCGAGCCGAGCCCCGGGGAGCCACGTGTCCGTGGGGTGGTCGAAGCTCTGCCACGCCACGGGGCTAGACGCCGACGCCGTCGCGTTGGTCCGCACAACGAGGTTGCCGTCGTCCTGGAGCGTGGCGACGGTGGTGTTAGGGGACGGGGAGGACGCGTTGGACGACCACAGCAGGGTGTTGGACGGCGTCGCGCGGAGGAGGAGCTCGCCGCGGTCGCTCAGAGTGAAGCGAGACGCCGACGGGTCAAGGATCGGGCGGTCCCGGTTGGCCACCCACACGACCGTCTGCTTGGAGACCTTCTTGAACCAGATGCCGATGTAGTGCTTCTTGGACTTGCCCGGGGAGAAGAGGCCGAGCTCAAAGTTGCCGCCCTTGGAGACGAGCGTCTGGTTCCATGGGAGAGACTGGCCCAAGGTGAGCGTGTCGGTCGTTGCTCCGCTTATCATTTGGAGGTCTAGGCTGGAGAAGAGCAGGAAAACGAGGATGAGCATGGTCGCTTGCGTGTTGTCTTAGCTCCTGCTTCTCTTGAGCTAAGGATTGTTGGTCTAATGGTCTTCGTTTGGGAATGTTGTTTCAGATACAAGAATCAGTCCGAGGCAATTATATAATGTGCGACAAATGCGTGACACATTTCAATTGTTTTTGGCAGTCCGTGGGTCCCCTAGATTGCGTCCCTGCCCCGTAACAGTGAACACTTGAAATGTTGATGGAACATGCATGAGACGAAGTCACGGAGTGGATCATAGAGAATCGCCATTGAAGATTCAAAGTTTGAATTTCAAACTGCCTCCCCGCATTCCGTAATTTAAAATTTAGTCATCAACTCATCATTGTAACCCACCCAAGAACTGTAATAATGATGACTATGGTTGTCTTTGGTAATGCTAAAGACAGGGGCCATGCGGCCCTAAAAAATTTTTAAAAAAATTATCGATCAGTACAGTGTGCACACTTGTTCAAAGATATTTAATTACTCCCTTCGTTCCATAATACTTGCAATTCTTTGATTTCATATAAAAGCAGTTTGACCTCTCGTCTTATTCAACATTTTTTAATAAATATTACCACTTTTGTTATGACTTATTACATCACTAAAAGATATTGTAATGATGTTTTGTTTGTTTTATAATTTACATAAAAAATTTGAATAAGACGAGCAGATAAACACAGTTTTAATTATTTCGTTAGCCGTTAGCCAGTAAGTCAGTGACGACTTCCGCTGGAGTAACAGTGTTTCTTTCACGCTTTATGGCACGATGGAGCCATAGGCAGCAAATCACATGGCATGGCATGCTAGTTTTTATAGTCGGCCAAAAAGAACCAGCGTCTCTTTCAATTCCTGGCGTGCATCGCCTTTGACCATTTCTCTTCATAAGTGTATGCATGAAGAAATCTCCACTTTACAGTTATTACAGTTGGTTACATGTCGCTATGAACATATCCCGATGGATCGATCGGATCAAGAGTTTCTCCGTTACGCATCCAGGCGCCTTCTTCGATCGGTTGGTGTTATCTGCGCCGGGTCGATATTTTTTTCTTCTCAATCAATGTGTAACAGCAACAAAGACTCTGGCCGATGGAAATCCGTGAGCGATCGGTAGATAGCTAGTCCGGCACGTCGTTGGAGGATGGTGATAATGAGGTCCATAGTTCGACTTTTTTTTAAAAAAAAAAAAAGATCACTTAACATGGATGACAACGCCGGGAGGACAGCGCGGCAGGACATCAAACATGGCTAACGGCCTTAAATGTTCTATAGTTTGTGATGGTGATACGACATGACAGACCGAGAAAATGGCTGGAAAAAATCTCACAATGGGTAAATGTTGGTGGTTGGCAATCGCACATCAAGGCGAGTATCTAAATCTAAATCTAAATCTCCTATATAGGGAACCCAATTATTGAGCAGGGAATTACCGAGCTACTATCGGTCCTGCAATTGATAACCGAAAAAACTGATTAGAAACTGAAATCGTAGTTTTTTCTCAGTTCGCGTGAAAGTGTCGTGTCCTGGGCTCTTTCCCCCCGTAGCTTTGCGCGTCGCGTCGTGGGCTTGGAACGTGGTGGGCTGGGCCTGTTCCCTGTTTTCGTTTCTTCCCCGTTGGTCTCCTCGCCCTTATCTCCATCGACGCCGGCAGCGGCTGAGCGTCCGTTTCTTCCTCTTTCCTCGGCTCCGCCTGCTCCCTCCCACCTTCACACCGTGCACTCGCGATTAACCCATCGACACCGGCGGCGGTTTCGGCTACGGCTGTTCCCTCCCATCTTGACGCCTGGGTTCCGACTGTTTCCCTTCTATCTTCACGTCGTCAGTGAAAGCATTGTTCCGCCGAGTTCTCTTCCCCTGCCCCTGCCACTTCCCCACCCGTACCAGGACGGCTTTATCCTCTCCCCGCCGTGCAGGCCGCCCGGGGATTCCGCCCGTGCGCGCCGCTGCCGCCCTGCCACGCCCCACTGCTCCGCCCCTCCGTTTCTCCGTCGCGGCGTCGCCTCCGCCCCGCCTCCGCCCTTCCTCGCAGCTTCTCCACCCGTACGCGTCGACCTCGGCGCCACCGCTCCGCGCCTCCGATTCTCGGCAGCTTCATCGGTCCAGGCGTACTACACCGCCGCGGGGACGCCCCTACGCGTGGCCGGCACAGGTAAACCTCTCGCTCGCCCCCTTTGTGAGGAGGGAAAGGTCCGGCGGCGGCTTTTGACTAGGGTTTTCGTTGCTCCGACGTTTTTTTCAGCACCTCATGGCGGCGGGCGCGGTGGGGACGCCCTACGGCACGCCGGTGCCGTTCCCCGTTTACCACCTCGGCGCCGCCTCGGAGTACTACGCGCACGCGTCCATGGCCGCGGTGAGTGTCTATTTCCTCCCTCCTCATCTCGTGCTGCTTGCTCTCCCTCCCTTCCTTCCCCGTGCCTAACTAATTCCAGCGGATTGCGTCTCGATTTGAAATTTGCTCCTCTGCTGCTGCTATGCAGGGCGTGCCTTACCCGACAAGCGAAGCTGTCCCGCGGTGGTGGTGCCGCCGCCTGCTGCTGCAGCTGTGACGTAAGGGAAAAGCAAGGGGAAGGGCGGGGCGCAGCGTCGCCTGAGAAGGCCAGCTCAGAGCGCCCTCCGGCGAGGACGCCTCAAGGAGGTACCGGCTTTCACTCACTAACATTGTGCAGTTTTTTCGAGGCTAAATTCAGTTCGAATTCGGTTGCGTGTGTTGTGGTGATAGCGGCAGCGACGAGTCGTCAGGGACTAGAGATGATGACACTGACCATAAGGTACCAAACAACTTGGGGGCTATTTTTAAATTCCATGTTTCCCTATAATTAGCTGGCTTGCTTTCTGTGGTTCATGTTTCTTCTCCTCAGGATTCATCTGCGCCCAAGTTAGTGCACAAGCGTCAGGTTACTAACATATAAATCAGGGCAAGCATACATTCTGAGGTGGCTAATTTATATGTTAGTCCACAAGCATCTGTTCGTTCTATCCTCCTGTTAGTGCTTGCAACTAATACTTCTTTGATTCCGTACACTGCAGCTCTTACTTGATTTTCCTCAAGAAGTGTTCATGATATCCATCTGAAGAAAATTCTGACAGGACACTATCTGGAAGAAGACACCTCGCCACCATCGGTATGCACAGGTTCTTTGGGGGGGATCGAACTTCACCCTGTCCTGACTCTAGCTGGAGAGGGTTTTTGTGTTTCACTGAATCTACTATTCTCTCAGATTTAGACAATGCAACACATGCCTCACTTGAATATAAATCGTACATGATACTCAGGTGTCGGTTCGACGATTGGCGCCAACATCTACGTGAGCACATCGGGCCAGGCCTCATGCTCTCCTTTCTGATAGCCGTTCGCGCCGCGGCGCTGTCAGCATTGTGCTACACCAACTTCTACATCTGCATTGGAGAGAGGTACATGTGCATTGGAGTGCCTATCACCCTGATTTGGGGAGTGCCAAAATTGTGAAAAGCAGTTTGGTCTTAGTGGAAAATAATCAGCATTTAGGCATGGAAAGATACTGAATGTTAGGGTGAACTGAATAGAATATCGCAACCAGTTTGGTCTTAGTTTAGGGAGAGAAGTGTACTCACCTGAATATCGCAACTACATTATTTAAATATTAAAAATCCATAGTGTTGAGTGCTGGTGTTTTCTGTTTGGTTTGTATAGTTGTAGAGTTTCAATATGCCATGGCTATAAAAACAGAACTATGGCTTGAGCAGAGTCAGCATGCTTTGTGAAACAGCCATATTTATAAAGTTTGATAAGATTTATGTTCTAAAACAACTAACATTGACATAGGGTCCAAAAAATATGTATGTTGTTCTTTTACTCCAGAGTTCAGTTCATATTTACTATTTATGGTGACAACTTGAAAAAACATTGACATTGTTTTCAGGTAAAAAAAGGTCACTACCCAAATGTTACATACTTTTCTATGTTGTGATTCTAAACTATTTTGATGATTATTACAAAGATCTCAATAGTCAATACTACCTTTGCTTGATCCCTTGCTTTTACCAGATTGAGGAAATATTTGAAGGCAAACCTTGCACTGAGATTTGTGAAGCTGCATCAAGCTTAACAAAGCGATTGGCACAGACTGCTCAGGAAACATTTTCAGACTTTGAGGAGGCAGTTGAGAAAGGGGAGAGTGCTCTTCATTCTAACAAGCTTGCTGAGAACTACAGATCACTCTGCAAAGGTCAATGGGTAAGCATTCTTCCTCCGGTTACTATTACCTACTGCTGCTGCACTAAAAAAAATTAGCAGTTGTTGCTTTTCCTTCAGTAATTCTTTTTCCCTCTTTCGTAGAAACCAGTAGCTTATGCAACCTTCTATCATTTGTGTTCTAAGCTGAAAACATTATTGTGTTGCTTCACTTATACTATTTTGCAGTTTCTAATGACTACCACGATCATACTCGGTCTGCTCGACCACGTAGCTATGAAAAGCCTCAGTGCCATCTGACCAAATGCCAGCTGATCAACTCTGCCAAACATTGGGATCTTCTTATGCCATAGCAGCAAGAGTTTCAATATTCACTTCCAACATCATTGTATCTAATTTTAGTCAACGTGGTTGTGGATGCATGGCAATTCAATCATTTTTCCACTTTTTTTTGTAATTTGTTCTGATTGTTTTCAAAACTGAAATTGAAATTTGAATATTGTTCCATAATTTGTACAACTCTCATCCGAGCCTAAAATTGATCGTGAGCCCTCTAAGTATATATTGTGTGCAGTTTGTTTTATTTAAATTTATCTATTAAGGTATCATGAAAATTTTTTATTATGATCATTGCATTTTCTTAATTCCAAGAAGAACGCTACGCCGGGGTTCCTAGTTATACGATGATGAGCAGCATTTAGTTCCATACTCGCTGTCGCTGGAGTACTCAAAAACATCACGGCAGCGGCAGTGCATGTACTCCTACTGTACATGACTACATACATCCCATTGATTGATTGATGAATAGAAACAGGCAAAGAGCACTGTTGTTACTGTTGTTAATACAAAGTTAACGAGGGCTGGCCAAGAGCCTAAGACTAAAAGATTCATTCACTTCATTGGGCCTCCGTAGAATCAGCCTAGGTTGAACATGTACAGTCCTCGAAATGGGCTTTAGCCTGGCAGATTGACCAAACTGTGATATGAGTGATCTGCGTCCCAAGGCCTCGAAATGGCCTATCCTACTTTCACGTCTGTTATTTGACGACGTCTGTTAAGGGCACGTTCAACGCGGGCAGCGGTAACTGTTGGCCTCAAACACCACCTAGACAAAACCGAGTTCAGGCCATTGCACTACCCAACGCAAGCAGTGTGTCTCTGGTGTGTTTTAGCACTCCAAAATTTGCAAAATTTTTGGATGGAAGTGACATGTATGTCACATCGCATAATCGTAAAGACGCTTCGCTTGTTAGTGGTAAATATTATCCTAAATATTGCACCAGCCAAAAGAATCGCCATGATAATGGCCATTATTTTAATTTTTTTACCTATATTTCGCACCATACATGTTGGGCGGACGGATGTGATGGGGAATCTTCTTTCGCAAGTGAAATTTGAGAGGAATTTGGGATCTAAACACACCCTCTGTACTTTTTTTGCAACATCACCATCCTGCAACCAGCAGCTTTTTCCCACTCCCACAACTGCTATGCAGGTCACTTTATTGTTGTGGCAGTGCTTTTGTGGTTCACAACGCTGGCTCAAACAGTGGCCTCAACTTTATCTCAGACGAAAGCACTCGGCTCCTCTGCAGGGGTTCTCTCGACACTCTGCGGAGCAGTCGTTCACCGTGATATGGAGAATCTGATCCGACGTGGTAGGCGGAGCAAAGAAATCCACGCTGGTGCGTTGGGCATGGCCTAACTGAAGGAAGTGAATATTTTCAGGACGTCTTGCCCAGTCTGCAGTATCTAACGTACTCATATCTGTCATTTTCCTCATCCTCAAACCAATTTAAAAAAGTAACTTCACTTTCCTCTATCCAATCGGAAACAAAACAGAAAACAGGAATCATTGTAGCATTAGATTGATAGATTCTGGTATAGAAAAATGCCTCCTGCCTCAACCCTAATCAAAAACAGAGCCTACATACATCTCTAAATTATTATAGCAGAAGTCCTAAAAAGATTGGTTTTATTATCATCTCAGATTCTCTTGCATCCAAATTAGCTGCCGATTTCATTACATTGATGATTATGAAACAATTGTAATCGTTCTTCGTGCACTTCTAAAGCCCTGCATGCTGCCTTGGTCCGTGGCATCTAGCCCTGTGCATGGGTTACCCACCCGTTGACCCACCCAATCCGTGAAAAAATTATATAGGGGTTGGGTGCATGTATATCGTTTCTACAGTCCTCTTACGATCCATAGAACCCAAAAGAGTCACGAGGTAGTGTTTGGTTCCGGAGCCAAGTGGGTTGGGTTGAGCCGGCCAGTTTGTGGGTTGGAGCCGTTCCACATCTTGTTTGGTTAGGAGATTGGAGTCAACCCGGTTTTTCGTTTGGTGGGAGGATTGAGAGGGTTAAGATTCACAACACTTTAACACCGTTAGCATCATGCAATTCACGGGACCCACCTCATGCTCTCTATTTTTTTTCTTCTTCTTTCTCTACCTTATCTTCTTCCCGTATGAAGGCCGTGTCGCCCAAATCGCGTGCGAGGGTCGCCTACGCCGGGATCCCTCCCTGGTCTCTCTCCCCCTCGGGCTGCCCCGCCTGCCTCCTCCACTCCTCCTCCTCCGTGACCGAGCCGGCCGGCCCAGCCTTCCCACCACCACCGCCCCGCGAGCAATCGTAGGGAGGGAGAGAAGGAAGAAGAAGGGGGGAGCGAGACATGCGGCAAAGGATGGTTGGCTAGTGAGCGGCATGGACGGCAGCGCGGCGCGGTGGATTTGTCCGGCCGGGCAGCGAAGGCTACAAGATCCTCAACCGTGACCACCGGCTCACCCGCCCAGCTCTCGCGGCAGGCCCGGCGGCCGGCGGAGATCACGCCCGGCACGAAGCGACGGCGAGAGCGGCGGCCGACCAGCGCGTATGGCCCAAAGGACTACGAGAGGTCGACGATTTCTTCCTCGGAGGGCGACGCGCCGACGGCGGAGACGGCCGCGGGAGCGCCACAGCAGCCGTGACGGGCACATGGAGCGGGCGCCGCCTGCCAAGGCGCGCCGATGCGACGGGAGTGCGTGGAAGACGGAGCGGCGTCGACGTGGCTGGAATGGTCCGCCTTTGGAGTGAATCCCGGCCGGCCGCGTCTGGAGGATATTCCCTGTCGCGGTCGGCCCAACCCCTTCACTTTTCATTTCCAAACACGGGTCGGTGTGTGGGTCGAACCCGCACCAACCCACACCAACCCGCGAACCAAACACAGCCTGTACAGCCTGAGCGGCTGGGGCGTTCACAATATAGTCCGTTGATATGTTGTTACCGCCAAGAACGAATTTTCTTTTAAAGATTTGATTTCAATTTATCCTAGATTATTGGATATAATGGTTCGTGTAGTCCGTTATTCTACTCGGCCATCATGGTTTGTTTCGAATTCTTTGACAGAAAGAGGCGGCAGTTGACCCATAGACACATTCGATACATCCAATCCATACGCATGCATCACCCTTTTCACGGGTGGTTTGAAAATTGAAAACTGTAAGTGGCATCCCCTTCCAGATATGATACATACAGACGATCATACCGGACAAAATAGGGTGAGCTCGAAAATTCATTGGCAAAATACTAGGCGGAGTATAAAACGCAACAATCCAAGGCAAAGGCTCTCAGTGAAAGGCCAGGTTTTTCCACACAAGCCAACAACAACCATTGGAAGAGGCTCCCGCTTTCCCCCTTGCCACGCTCCCGAATCTTAACGGAATTTTTCTACCTCGCCCCCTCAGGAAGGAAGAACAGCAAGTGAATTCTTCATCAGGAGAGCAAGATTTCACAAGGACACGCCAAGAAACAGGAGCATGATGCAGAGGGGGGAAGAAGGCACCCTTCCTCCGGCCTTTGGTTCAGTGTGGTTAAAGCAAGAATAATCATCACTGAGCCATTACGCCATCGATTGGTCATCACGGATTCAAGGTACGTCAGCTTAATTCCAACAAATTTATTTGGAAAAGACCAAATTTATTTGGGAAAGGAAGGCTAACAACCAAAAACAAATCTCACGATTCAGAGATGTAAGAGGAGCAAATTGTTGGACCTACGAGAAAATGCCAGAAACTATGGGAAGAAGAAACCGCATGTCCAGAGGTCCAGAGATATGATCTCGCATCTCTTCTGAAACCAAAGACCCCATCCGCACGATGGCGACCAGGGCTTCAGATCTTTCAAAACGAAGAGTGCTCGGGCAAAAGAACATCACGAACGAAACCAATCAAAAAAAAACGAGAACAAGATTGAGCATACTTACGACAAGAAAAACGAGATGAAAACAAGAGCGAAAGAAAAGAGAACGGAAAGAAGGCTAGGCAGTAGCCAGAGAGGGATGAAACCGGGCGGCGGGGAAGCCACCTGGAACGACGCCTTTGCAGCCTTATATAGGGCCTTGCTTAGGGCGTGCGCACGGCTGATAGGAAAAATTACAGCTATGCCCATACCGGCCGCGTGGCCAACGGCCAAGAAATGATTGTTTTCGGCCCAGCCCATCTAGCTCAGGCAGGGCCCGTCTGGGATGCCAATGGACTGTAAAATCAAGTTCTGTTTAGCCGCTACGAGAAATACCTAAACTCTGACTCTGAGCGGCTAGGAGAAATCCGTCTGCTGCAAAACGCTGATTTCAACACAAGTCGCTAGTGAAAATGATCAGTATTTTCCGATGAAAATCGCCCTAGCGTTGAGGCACAGCCTGAAAATGATGATACGAAACAAGGTGTTGCAACAATCCTGTTTGCTCATCACAATCAATCAACCCAACCGGTAGTCAGTCCAGCAATGCGCAACGGAGCAATTGCTGCGAAGCAAACCAATTCCTGTTCCATTCCATACCAATACCAACGAACCCCCAGCAGATGATAGAGCATCAGAACAGAGGGACATCCAGTCAGCTCCGTTCCTCCAACACTTGTGACAGCAAAAAGAATCATCCCTCCCTCCCCTCTCACGAATGCCTAACTCTGCAAAGACTGCATGATTCCATTCCAGGATGCCTACTGCTACCACTAACTAGTGCCACTGCCTACAACAGGAGGAGGAGGACGCTGAAGAGCAGCGCGGTGGAGACGATGCGGGCGAGTGACGAGCCGTCGCCGAACGCCCGGTGCGCGCCGGAGCCTCCCTCCGTGGAGTTGGTCGACGGCGCCAGCGAGGTGCCGTTCATCAGCGACGTCCCGTTCTTCCCAGAATAAACGCAAGATCCGTGACCTGAAGAAACAAAGCAGCAGCCGAGTGAAAACAGCAGAAGCGAAAAACAGCAGAAGAGGGAGGAAGGAAAAGCATGGTTCTCGTGAGTGTGTCTCTCTTACTTGTCGGTGGTGGTGACCACCGCGACGCCGCTGAAGTAGCAGGTCCGGAGCCCATTCCCATGCCGTAGTAGGCGTTGAAGGCGTAGGTGGCGTGCGACTCGACGGTGTCCGGGTCGTAGCACGGCTGGCCCTGCATGAGCACGGAGCAGTCCACCTTGCCGGGGCCGCACGCCCAGTCCAGCGCCGCCTGCAGCATCTTGGGGTCGGCGCCGTCCCGCGCCACGCAGTAGGTCTGGTTCGTCGTGTCCTCGTTGGACAGCAGGGCGCCGGAGCCGGTGAGGTGCAGGGTGTAGGCCGGGACGCCGTTCATGTCGAACAGGCCCCAGTACTTCTCCGACGTGGAGCGATCGGGTGTCCTCGTCGTACAGCTCGTAGATGTGAGTCGGCACGGCCACGCCGGGGTGCTTGGGCGTGCCGGTGCTGTTCATCACGTGCCGGATGAGGCCGCTGTTGTAGGTGTCGGCGTTGTCCGAGGTGGCGTCGGGCTCCGTCGACGGGTCGCCCCTTGTGCGGCCACCCGGTCTCCGTCACCATGACCGGCACGTTGGTGACGTTGAGGTACGCCATGGCGAAGTAGGCGGCGTCCACCACCGCGTCGAACACGTTGGTGTAGTGCAGCAGCGTGTTGGCGTCCACGGCCTCCTTGTTGGGCGGCAGCGGCCGGAACAGCGCGTAGTCCAGCGGGACACCGTTGGAGCGCATGTAGTCGTAGTACGGGTACACGTTGAGCATGAGCGGCGACCCCGTGGACTGCAGGGAACTTGAGCATCGGTACCAAAGCACGCCGTCCAGCGACCGGTTGAAGAAGGCCTGCGACGGCGGGAACGAGTCGAGGATGATGGACGACGAGTGCGGCGTCGATCTTGATGTAGCGGTCCAGCGCCGCCGCCACCAGCGCGTTCTGGAGGTAGCGCATGGCGGGCATCAGCAGCGGCGCCGCGTTGGGCTGCGCGGACAGCACCTCCGAGCCCACGGCGATGGCCGTGATGTTCACGGCGGGGAAGTGCGCCGCCACGTTGCGCGCCACCCCAGTTGGCCGCCGTCGCGTTGGAGTTGCCGATGGCCAGCAGCTGCTGCTCGTTGGGCACCGACACGATGACGCGGATGCCCGTGTTGAGAGCGCCGCCAGCATCGCCGGGTCGGCGTCGCAGAGGCGGACGTGGCGGATGTTCTGCGACCGAGCAGCGTGGTGATCTGCGTCGGTGATGGCACCGACGACATGGCCGTGCCAATGTTCACGCCGATGTACGCGCCTGCACGCCAAAGTGTTAGAAATGTCTTTCTTGGCACGACGGTAATAAGAGTATCACAGTTATCGTATTGCAAAACGCCAATCAGAGCATCCGAATAATTATCTTTTTTCAGTGGTTTGATTAATGCAAGACAGGAAGTGCGTTGTAAGGCAGGAATCCAGGAGAAAACGCATTCTTTCAAGCAAAGCTGAGTGGAACATTTTTTTAAAAAAATCGTACACAGACAGTACTAGTAGAAACAAGAAAGGACCAAAATGCATGATATCAGTGTTTTCCAAGTGAAAAAACAAACAAAAAGGAAATCGAGATATGGGAGAGAGACGCCAGGCTAGCTGTAAAGCACAACACCGGCCAACTTGCGTACGGGAAAAGACATTGGAAACAGGAGCCCCCCATACTGCTGTCCCACCCAGCCATCCACAGAAAAAAATCCTGGGCATTGTGTGAGAAGCGTGGCCACAGTGCATCAGTGACGCCCGCCTTGCTGCTGTACCCCGCACGGCCCGGCCCCCAAGCGAGCAGCTGTGGCACAAGCAAAACGACGTGACTTGTTTAATTACAGCGCGCCGCACCAGCCAGAGAACAGAAGAAGATACGGCCAGGTGGTCCCAGTAACGACTCTGTTCAACAACAACAGTCGTTACACTGCACGGCACTGCACGGCGACACTGGAGGACTGGAAGAGCGCAGAGCAATCAATTAACAGGCGATCCGTGACGCTAATTACATGTACGAGTCATTAGCGGCGAGCCCACCTCATGATGAACACCGAATCCAGCCAGTGGCTCCAAGCAGTCCAGTGATTACTCACTGATGAGAGTTACCGACGACTGCCCATGGCGCTGAGATTAGTGGCACCACCACACCACTAGAAAAGATAGAGTACTTCACTATAGCAGGACAGGGTAGGGCCCAGAAAGGCTGATGCTAAAGATTACCGACGAGAACTTTGCCCATGGCGCTGAGAAATTAGTAAATTATAAAACGCAAACCACCACGGAGTAAAAGTTATAATAAAATGGTAATATTTATTAAAAAAAGTTGAATAAGACGAGGTCAAACATGAAAGGCTGGATGCTAAAGACGTACAAACACGGCCCTCTCTCTTCAGGCTAAACTTACGCACAAAGCGATCAGAGATTCATTCATGCTTGCAAACTTTTCCAACGGAAAAGCTGGGGTGGGTGTTGCTACCCCGTTCAGTAAGTTTAGCCGTTGATGCACCAACTTGGCAAGTGTTTATGTACTAGCACTAGCATGAGAAAGTATTCCTTCCCTTGGCTGCAAGCAGTTACTAGCAAATCTTTATTCCAGTGGCCAGTCTGATTAATACTATGATAATGACAGTGGATGTTCCTACCAACACGCATAACCCCCATATAAAAACCGGAGCACGTGATGGGAACAACGGACGAGAATGGAGCGAGCATGGGGAAACGAACACGGAGAAGGAAGGAATCCCAGGAAGTGGACAGGCAGAGCAACAAGGATGCAGTCAAATCCAAGCCCCAAAAGTGAGCTGTGCCGGTAAACTCAGCTCTTAGGCTGTTCTAGTATCTGAACAAACTCCTTTTTAACATTACCTTAGGTGTTTATTTATTGTATAAATCAATCTTCCTGCTAATCTACAGAGAAGACAGCTAATGGTAGAACTAATATAGGCAGACCAGACCACAAGGCGACAAACATAGTCATCCATCAACGGAAAAGGATGCCACCAATCTGCTGCTGTCAATCTGCACTGTGGATGGATGGATGCTCCAAAGATTGCAACGAGAAACAAGCATGCAGACAGACTACACCTGGGCACAGACGAAGCGCATCCGGAACCAAGAAGAGTAGAAGAGTAAGATGGATGGAGGCACAGGCGGCGGCCAAACACATCCAGAGCAGCATAACGGATCGAAACAAAGAGGACGAGGAATCCTCATCTTCACCGTGAACTGCTGCAGCGGCCAGCAGGAAGACGAAGGCGGCGAAGAACAGCAGCTTCCTCATGTTGCCTGCCGCAAGAACAGCTGCCTGTTGGTTGGGTTCTCCCTTCTCCCCTGCTGAACCCAACGGGAAAGAAGAAAAGACCTAGCTGGTTCCTTTACTGCAACCTCCAATCTGCCTGATCCAGCATTCGATCGAGCAGGATGCCAAGAAATGGAAGGGGGAAGAAGAGACGGAAGGAAGGAAGGGGGTGGAGGCAGAGGTGTGTGTGGAAGGCAACTTGTTGGGGTTATAAATATGAGAAATACAGAAAAGGAGGGTCTTTGTAGAAAAGCAAGGCGGCCCGATGGGAGGGAGGAGCCCGAGCCCACGGTGGGCGAAGCTGCGGAGTGAGACCGGCCTCGTTCAGACACCTGACGGATGGGACCGGTCATTGTTTGGCCCACATGTCAGTGAAAAGGGAACCTCTTCGGAAGCAGCGGTGGGCAGGCAGCCGCAGCACGAGATCACGCTGCGCATGTCAGGCATCCAACGGCTTCAACACGACCCCGGGCCGCCACGAGGGCCGTGCCGCTTGCTTGCTTTGCTCTTTGCGCACTCCATCCCGTCCCGACCCATACGTACATGTGTACAGTACAGTAGCTGTAGAGATACGGACCGCTAAAAACTGAACCCCACATGTCAGTGAAAGGTACACTGAACGAATGGTCGGCTATTTGGTAGTGGGCGTGGGGCCAGTGCTGGAGCCCACACGTCATGGGGCCCACAGCGAAGCGTTGGCGCATTGGCTGCATGGGGAGTGGGGACAGCGCCGCAGGAGGGACAGCGCGCTTTGCGAGGAGGAATAGACGGGACGGGGTCTGACGTGGCGCAGCAACGGTCAAATTTTGCGAGCGCCAGCCCGGCGGTGGACCGGTGGTGGCAACAGCAAGCGAGGCAGCAGCAGCAGCGAGGGCAGCGCCGGTCGCCTCGCTTTTTGCTTTTGTTCGGCTCGGCTGGCCGGCTGGACTGGCTTGGTCGGGTGCACGCCTGCACCTGCACGGGGTGCTCGTGGCCATGATGCTCCCTATTCTTCGGCTCCCAGCGGTCGTCTTCGCAGGCGTCGCCTCGGCGGCAAACGGCATGCAGTCGTACGTACCAACGGATGCCCACCGGTAGCCGCTTTTTCATCTTTCTTCTGCTTGGGATTGGGATTTCGGACCATGGACGGACCCTGGTCAATCTGTTGCTTTGGGTGCAGTTCATGCTTCACTGTTCATATTCACCTCTTTGTAAACTGCACGATATAGTCTCTTTTACATCGCGACAAATCAAAATGTCGCCCAGAAGCGATCATGGTTACAACTTACAAGTTGCCCTATGCGCCATCACGCTATCTCAGCGGTCACAATGTTCATATTTCGTGTTGCAAATTGCCCCTTCCCCATACTAATTTGCCATGGTTCTGCTTCTATTTTCCATTATCCTTTAAAATTGCAATAAAAATCACGAATAACAAAACTTAAAAGAAACGGAATCGGTGTCAACTGCCAAAAAAATGCTAGAAAGGTCATATATTCTCGTTCTCAAGAATTTGAACCTTTGAAAATGTAACTAAAAATATGTACGAAGTTGTTTACTTTCTTGCCTCCAATTGCCTTGCCATAAGCCCACCCGAGTGCCACAGAGAAGTAGAAAACAAAATCTAGTCGAGCTTGGTTGGTAGAGAAGTATTAGACAACCCGTAGATACGAGCAAAAATCTTCATGATTCTAGTCTAATGTGGTGCATGATTCTAGGCGTAGATAACACGCACAATTGTTTAGTTAGGTGTAAAATGTATTAGTCTCGTCAGCCCCAACAACACCATCGAAGTTGTTTTTTCAAATTTGGCTTTAGGAGTAGATATGTCCATGAAATTTAAATTGTTTCGACAAACCGTTCGACCAAACAACTATACAAGTATATATATTGAGCTCTTTAGACCATGCTCTCACATCATTCGGGTATAGTCCACTAAAGAAGCGAGAGTGCTATAAAAGTTACTCAAGCTGGTTTAGGGTTTCAGGTTGATTCGATTGGTGTTGATGTTGTTGTGAGAGGAAAACATCATAAATTGCCAACAAGTTCCCTCCACGCACCTCTAATGAAGGTCCGGTGGCGCTATTTTATTTATCCTGATTGACATGATTCTAGCTAAATGGAAGCCATACCAAACCAATGTTGTTATTATGCGATATTATAGTAACTCTAACAACTTGGCTAAACTTAACAACCACATTTATTATTTGATCATTTTGTAAAATAAAAAAATCAAAAAAAGAGAGATTCACAACATCCTTGCTACGCCCCTCGGTCCTAAAACATGTAAATCTCGTCTTCCAAGAAGTTTTGTAATTTTGACCGAATACATATGACAAAGTATTAATGTTCATGAGGCGTAATAAGTATCGTTAGATTAATCATAAAACATTTTTTTATAATAAACCTAATTAAAGATGTAATGTACATAATATCTTCTTAATACTGCTATCAAACTTAAGATTCTGTTGACTCTTGTGAAACAAAGATTTATGTGTTCTTCAAGACGGAGGGGAGTATATTTTACAAAGTTTAGGTAGCAGATGAATATGGCTAGTATGTTTGTTATTTACCAAAATCATAAAAACATAGGTTTTTGGAGTTCATTTTATTTTAAAAATTAATAAATAGCCTACCCAACTAAGATAGTGCATGCTTTGAAGTTGCTTTTATTAAATTAGTCTATACACTCATAACGAAAAGCCATAATAATAAGTAGGAAACACGCCATATTAGAATGCTGGCATTTCCACATCGGGGAGCGACTCAGGTAGTCAGGCCTGGTGTAGAATTTCGCAGGCTTTGTAGACTGTCGTCCATTTGCTCTAACAGGCCGGCCTGCTTCAACCCACAACAGAAAGTCAGCATAGCGGGCCGCACACAATTGTCCCACGGACCTTTTTCGAGTGAGCCTTGCGGGATCCAAATAGCGACCTACGTTCACCGCCCTGCCTGTTCTTCTCCCTTTCGCTCGCGTGCGTTCCCTCGCACTCGCGCAGCTGCCGACCGCCGCCGCCGCCGCCGCCGCCGTATGCGCTTGTTCCCAGGAAGGTGCCCAGCGTCGTCAGTCCCTTCGCCAGGTGTTCGTTGGACCCTTCTCGGCGACGACACCTGAGTATGCCGCACCCTTCCCGTTCCCTTCCTGCTGTGGAAACCGAGCACCCGAACCTAACTTAATGAATTTGGGCATTTGTATTTTCGGGTTATCTAATCATTACAATTTTATAAGCATTATGCCTCCCTAACTTCCATATTTCTTTATTTTTTTGAAAGTTATTGGGTGTACACCCATGTCACTCTACTGGAGTTCACCCCTTATCCTACTAATATTGATGCATGGCAGTACTATGATTTTTGAACTCTGAAATGATGCTGTTATGTGTGGGACGGACGTGCATATTTTTGAAATAATAAAATGAATAACATTAATCAGCTTGACAGTTTGTTTTACTGTTTTCCCTCCCACTGCCAAGGGTGGCCTTTACCGTACCACTGTGCTTGCAGAGTTGGCCAGGGCTGCCAAGGGGTGTAGAATTTAATCCCAGTGATAGTGATCTTCTCTGGCATTTAGCAGCAAGTTGGGGTGTGATCTAGCTGGCGCCATCCATTTATCAAGCGAGTTTATTAAATTTGTTGGCCGGTGATAGAGGATTTTCTGCACTAAGCCTCAAGATATACCGGGTACTTAATTTTATTGAAGTAATGTCACAACTGTTATGGCATCATCTATACTTATCTTCATGCCTGTTACAGTTTAACTGCAATCTTGCAGGTGTTAGGAAGATGGCCGTCATCATACTTCTTCCATAGGAAGTTTTGAGAGCCGTACGACGATAAGAATGATGCAAATAATCATGGAAGAAAATTGGAACCCCTAGATCGATCAATCTGGATGGAACACTGCGAGGTTGCAAAGAGGTGTTTGCCCTGTATGCAGACATGAAGAATGATAAAAGCTCTCAGGAAACTGACTGGATATTATATCAGTATCATTTAGAAAACACAGTGAAGGCAGAGTCAGAGATAGTGGTCTCAAAAATACTTCTTGCATCACGGAACAGTCTGTGTGAAATGGCTGAGGAAGCTCGTATTGAACTGGACATTGGGTACTAAAAACTTTCTTATCAATGTCCATCCCTATAATATTAGAAATTTCTATAATATTACATTACTTTGTCTTGTAGTTTCACGTCAAGAGTCACCACCTCCCTCTGACTTGTCAATTATCATTACCAAAGGACAGTTGAAATATGCTGGATCAATCCCACCCCTCACAAAAATGTTTGGTCGCCAGTGCTCGAAAAAAAGGGATATGTTTTACTAACATTTTTGTCCCTACCTTTATTTGCGGTGTTCAGTATTTTTAATGCGTACAATAATCTGGATAAACAAATGATACAGCAAAAATAAAAGTTTTTTGAGGTTTTTTTAGAAATTATGGAAAAATGTATTTCTATGTTACTACTGCCCGCTGACAGACAGATCTGGACTGGACCCTTCGTCCTATTCCTGATGAAAAGCTGGACTTCATAGAAAAAAGAGAGAGAGTGAATTGTGTGCACCTAGTCATTTACTCACATGTTACAACCCTTGCAACTTGCTTTGAAACTTCAGGGGTTAAAATGTTGACCATGGTATTTGGAGAGGCATCCATTTATAGAGTTTGATCTGTTTTGCACTGTTAATCTGCTTCTCCTATTACTTTTGTCCTGTAGATCCTTTGCAGTTTCCTTATTTTCTCTTATCACATATTCTCTATCTTTTTTTGTCCTGTGTTATGCTTCCAATTTCGTTGTAGTTATTCTCAAGTCCATATTAGTTAGTTGTTTAAGGTTAGTAGCTATGCTATTTCCTGAAGCTTCTTATGAACTAGTTTTTCAAGGTTTCATACTGAATGGATGATTTTCTATGGAGAACCTTTGCAGTATGTTTCCACACTAAAGATTCAAGTGTAGAATGTGCCAAAGGTTTAACCCCCGAAATCTGCCCTGAGACTGGTAAAGCTTGATCATATATCTCTGAAAGAGGCGCTACAGGATCCTGCTAGCAGACCAAAGTTCAGGGCTTGCTACAGTATCAGCTGGGAAATCTATGATGTGTTGTGGAAACTAGCAGATCATCTCCAAAAAGGTAGTGTGAAAGTATATTGATTATTATAGAGGGGGCTATGATTTCTTCTGTTATATGCATAACATTATTCACTTAATTTTACTTTGCAGAAATCATGAGGGAACAACACACAAAGAAGATATATGCAGCATGTTGCAGGTATTGATACGCTTATCTTGGTTATCTGATTACTTGTTACACACATTTCTATGAACCTTCTTGAAACTTCCATGTTTCTGAGACTGATGAGGACATCACGCTTTGCTTGCTCAATTCTATCTGCATCACATTAGCACTGGTGCAATTTACCTAGAACCTATGACTATTGTTTCCCAATTTCATTCATTTTATTATTTATACTTAAAACACCAAGAAAAAGACGATCCAAAATAACATCGTTTTAAAACCTGTTTAGTGAATGAATGCGGGAATTAGTTTATGAGTGATTTGTTTATGGGGTCACTGAGACTGATTGTCCATGCCTTGCTTTCGAGATTTATTTCCAAAAAAAAATAATGTAATTGAAGGCAAAGCTGCTACAACTCAAAAACGATATTAAAAAAGGAATGTTGAAACTGCATCTAAATTTTACTAACGTCAAATGTGTTTTACATATCAATCAATATTAATAAAAATACTCACTGTGGTGCTGTATGTTTACATTGATTTGTTTGCTGTACTGTGTTAATAATAATTACATCTAGCTAGCATAAGAATATAAGATTCTGTTACCTTTGCCACCCCTCTGAGAAACTGGTCTTTTTGGCCTTATCACACTTCACACAGGAAATTTGTTCGGCACCTCCTATTATAGAGAGTAATCCCATGGACGATAACAGCAAAACAGGGGGCTACTTGGTGAAGATTTTCAGGTACCCAAATGTCTTTAGGGAATGTTTTTGGAAGCGGTTCATGTCATAACTCATAAATTCGTATAGGGCATTGGACAGCTACACCGTGAAATTCTGCACACAAGTGTAAGTTTTTTTTTTTTCTCTCTGATGATCCTAAAAACAAACAGTTAAATTTCTTTTAATTAATTAATGGGCTAAATCAACCAGCTTATGAGGCCAGACATGATATGCCTTATATTTTACTCTACTCCTTTGCTCGGTCATGCCTAGTATCCATTTAAATGTCAAGAAAAACCATAATTCTGCAACATGTATTGCTAAACAAGCTAATGCAAGGAACTTGGGTTTCGGAATATTTTTAGCATGTCATTCTCATACTAACCCATCCCTACGTGAACGTGATATTGTTATGATCCAGTGGAGGGTTCCAAAACCAGATAGGTGACGCGCTGCAACTTGTATGAGTGAAAACAGTGGGCTGGTTGCAAGAAAACAAGGGGCTCCTTATGGTTGATGTAAAACTGGAGCCTGCATTGATGGTTTATGAGATTGGCCATTCTGAATCTCCTCAAGCAAATTGTACTCTGAAGGGCTCAAGGCTGCGTCTTTTGGGAGTAAAAAGATGAACTAACTGACTGTGAGTTACCTGGCCTATGTGTGAGAAGGTTTCTTTCAGTTCCTCGAAGACGCCCAGAAAAAGGAAAAAAGGTATGCTGCATCAATGACTTGTTTTTATTTATTTTTTGTATGCTGCACACACATGCTTATGAATTTCATATCATTTTTGCAGTTGTTCAACTGAAAAAACACTTGAAGAAGATGCTTACACTGTTGACAAGGGTGTTGCTTACCATTCGTCCCATGAGGAAGAAAACAGCCACGCATTAAATTAGTAATAACTTGTCTTTTCTTTTAAGGTTTACACTTTTTGGTTGGGACTATGGTTACAAATATGCTGTGCAGGGATTCACCTGAAAAGGCACTTGATGAAGATGCTCCAGGGCTTCTTCAGGTGAACATTTATTGCATATATAATTTTTTATGAAAATAATAACGCTGTGGAAAAATCTTCCAGGCTGTGATCCTCTCTGGTGCATTTTCTTTTGTTGTGCAGATTCTTTAAACAGAGGAATAGCGGTTGAAGAAATCAAACTTTATGGTGCTGAAGAAGATAATGAATTGGATAGCAGATTCTACAGAAAATAACTTTGAAGATCTTGAAAAATGTCATTGCAAATGTAAGATGTTTTTATTGTTCTACAACCTCGCTTTAGCATGATACATGATTTTCTTATCTGAACCACTTGTAGTTTGGGTGTAAGATTTATAATCCCACAACTTGATGAGTCGCGAAACTACACTCGCCACATTTATTTCTGTTCTGTGTACTTTTGAACTGGTGATGCTGGGTTTGACATGAAAAATTTAAATTCTAACAGTTGAAATAGGGTTCTCCTGTAACTGGAAGTGGGTTGAACAGTTTTTCAAAAAATGTGCTGTAAGCCTGTCAAGTAGATTAAAATATATACACTCCCTCTGTCCTGAAAATATATCGATCCCATGTTTGTCTTAAGTCAAACATTGCAAAATTTGACCAAATTTGTATAGTATCAACATTCGTCACATCAAACATGTAAATTATGAAAATATATTTTTATAATGTATCCCCAATGATGTTAATTTGATGCGTAACTATTTCTTTTTATAAATTCTTTAGTCAAAAGTTAACACCGTTTGGACTTAGGATAAACTTGGATCCCTTATATTTCAGGTTGTAGTGAGTAGTGTTTAATGCCATTTCTTGCAAATGCTGATGTAAATTGGTTTATTCCAAAATTCATCAGTGAACTTAAGAACAGCTAACAATCTGTTACCAGTCTGCCGCTTACTGTTTTGAAGACATCGCTCTCGCAGCTATATAACTATTGTATGGAAATTAAGTTCAAAATACATTGGGACCAACAATTGAAAATAAAGTTAAGATCATTGGTGTCACCATTAAGGAATGCTTTTATTGTTGACCATATATATACTCCCTCCTTCCAAATTATAAATTAAGTCGCTTGACTTTTTGGTCCATTCAATTTGCTAGTATCTAGACATATCATTATATCTATATGATAAATGGATATACCGAAAAATCAAAGCGATTTATAATTTGAAGGGAGTACATGGTTAGATAATAATATATACATCTTTTAGTCTGTGGAGGGGGCTCTGCATGTATGTACTCCCCTTGAGGCCTTGACATACACTAAGATGCTACTCTGTAATCTTGTTTAAACTTGTGTATTGCCATTTTAAGTAACCAAATGAAACATATTTTGTGGACAGAGAGGCTTGTACTTTGATTTATCTCTTCACGGGTACTGTATCTTTTTGTGATATGGACTATATATAAAACAATATATCACCTTCAATTGACAATGCTATTTGTTCAATGTGCAGATATTTTTCAAAAGAAGGGAAAAGGCAATATACCGTCAGTAGCTAGATACTAAAGGGGAAAAAGGCTGTTTACTGCTTATCCTGTTTAATTTCTCTTATAGAGCAGGTATTTGTCACATTGGAAACACTAGCGATTAAGTTTCCATTTCATGCTAACTTGAGAGTTTTATTCCCTTTCTCTCTCTCTCTTTGTAGTCACGATACCTTCAGTTCCATGACTGCCCTGTGGAATGGGATGGTGCAGGGGATCTGGAATCCTTTATTTTTGTATTTAGAAGCCATAATAGTGCCTCTTATATTGATTGATCTTTTTCCAATATTTCCTGTCAAAAATGGTTTTAAAAAGACTTGTTAACTGTTTATTCACTGCATCTGTTACACAGATGATAGTTCTTGAGCCGCCCTGAATATGAGTTTGCATGCAACATACTTTTTTGAGGTGGTCCAATCAATTTCAATAGAATGGCAGATCCGTGAGGCTCGTTACGTAATGACATTGAGCTGTGGAAGGGCAGCTCTTATTGAAAAAACAGAGGCCATTACTAGTGTCGCTGCTTGCTTCTATGGATTTTTTTTTTTCAAGATTTTAATGACTGTTAAGAGCCAACTTGCTTCTATGGAATTTATTTTCGCTGATTTTAATAACTGTTAAGAGCCAACTCACCTACCTAGTAGTGATTCTACGTGTAACTGGGCCAATATGACCTAACCAGGGAGGCTGGGATTACTTGTTTTTACAAATAGGATTACCCGGCTCCATGTAGTGATGTATAAGGCTTTGAGTATATGGTGGGCTGCACTGGTTTATCCTTTTTCAGCCCCTCTTCGCACTATTATGTGTGCTTCTGGTTGTGGTGAAATTTATATTTTTTTCAGAACTTTGATGGTTAAACCCTAATGACTTTTGCGCTTTTGCTACTGATTTTCTGAATCGTGCTCTAGTTCAACTCCTCATGTAACCTCTTCCAACCAAAAATATTAAGAATCTTTGCATTCACTTGATGTAAAGTAGTTAAGGTGAGATCCTGTAGTTAACCATTATAACAGTGTTTTATTATTTCACTAGACCAATGCATTGAGAACTTGAGAACCAGGTGTGCTAGGTTGAGAAATGAGAACCCATTTTTTTTTCCCTTTTTTCTTTTCTGCATTATATGTTTCAGGTTGGGTAAAGATTTAACAGAAAGGCGAGGTACATGTTTTGAAGAATGGCGGGATGGGTTAGGTGACACTGGGCTTGGCACGATGGTCCAACTACCGCGTGGATCGTGTGGTTCATGACAGGTGGATCGAGAAATGTGTCGCTGATTGGATTGGAGATAGGGAAGCTTCTAATGACTGGTTAAGTGCTGGGGGGCCAATCAATCACAACTCATGGTCCAAGAAAAATAATGGACTTGTTGGAAGCTACTTCGGGGATGCGGAACTTGAAGTAAAAGTTAGAGGATCCTTATTGAGAGATCCGTTGTGTATAGGTGTACTTTGTAGTAGTACGTATAGTCCTGAATCCATCCAAAACTTCAGGTTGTACAACAAGACTTTGCAAACTTTATCTGACCTTCACTAGGCTAGTGGTCGGGGTAAATCTATTTATGTGTTGTAGTTTGGAACATAGCCATCTTGGTTGTTACCAGGACGGTTTTAGGTCAGGTTGGATGAATATATTTTTGGTCGTAGCGACATGGAGCACTCAGGTTGCAGTTCTCTGATGAAATGACGTGGCACTCTGTATATCTAATAAATTGTAAATTGAATTCGTTCGTGAGTATTTTCATTTCACGAAGTTGACATTTTCAACAGTATTGTAGCTGTCACAGCATATGTAGGTTGAGGTTCAATTGCACAGGTTCTTTTGGATAGCCTTTTGGTATGTCTATGTCTACATTGAGCTTTTTCCACAACACCAATTGATAAGAAATTTGAGTAGTCTTGTTTAAATTCATACTGAATTTGGTAAAACAGTCCAAAACAACATTCACTGTTAAAAATCCATACCGGAATCGGTGACTAAGGCTACTGTGGTGAACACTACAAACTACTGCGTTTTACACTGCAAAATTACTGATACCACCCTCTTTTAATGAGCTCAAATTGAAAGGGATAAAGAGAGAATAGCCGGATGCGTATTCGGAATGTTATTCTGGCTACTGACATAATGCAACAATAGCTCAATTTAACAAATCAATCAATCTCGTCCTTCCTATTCTGAACAAATCAATGTCCCGTCCTTCCTTTGAGGACCTTTGAAACGCCCCTACAGGTTGAAGGCGTGGTCGGCAGCACCTCCGATGAGGGCTGGCCCCGGCCTCCTGCCATCTCTTCGCAAAGCACGTCGAAGCTCTTTGTGACCCAAGCACTCGACCGGCTGCCATGCATAATGCATCACACATAATCAGTTCCCCGTTTTCGTTACCAAAAAGCGCAAAAAATGTGAGGCCTACCTCACCAGCCACCTCTTCGCTCTTCCGTCCCAAACTTCGCCGCTGTTCGGGTAAACTGCAATCGCCTTCTTGGTTTTGCTGATGGAGACAGAAGGGAGAATGGATTAGACAGAAGCATACTTAACAGGTCATCATGTCCAGACAACTGAAGAAATGTCAGAAAGGAACTGCTGTGTGTAGAGGTGCCTGAACCTTCCCTGAACTTTCCGCAAATGATGTTCTCGATGAACTGAGGGTGGTGTACAGTTCACCCCCTACAACGGCCACCTTCTCGCCTCTCAAGTTGAGGATCTTAAGGCAGTCTGAGAAAACTCTCCCCAGAGCACGGGTTCTTACAAAGCTGTCCACCGAGCTGAAGCAGATCCAAGAAGGGACCTGGACCTTCTCTTCCTCCAGAAGCTCAACCAATGCCCTACACGAGAAAGGATTCAGTTTGAACGCTGGGCATGCACAAGTTCAGTTCAAAACCTTTGGTTGTTTCAGTTCATTCACATGGAGCTCTGATTTGGAATGTACCTGTGCCTCCATTTTGTTAGGAATGGCCTCCAAACGCAATCAGGTCGAGGGCCGGCACTTGTAGGACCTGCAGCCGGCGCCTGTGGAAAATCCTTCAGCTTTCGGCTGTGATGTCAGCTCCGTATGATCCACTGCGAGACAATTTGTGTGGTGACAATGAACGCAAAACACGGAGGGCAGTCTCTAGAATGTACAAGTAACTATCATTACAAAAAGTGCACCGAATCTAATGCTATCTCATGGTTTGTGTAGTCGTGTTACCTGTACTCTGATCCATCAGCAAGGTAGGCTCCATAGCTCCCAATGGATGCAGCAACCAGAGCACGGTTGTATACAGGCTTGCCTTTTCTCAGTGCTGACTTCCAGAAATTCATCTCGAGCCAACGGGCCAGTTTTTACACTAGTTCGCGGTAAATCTTCTGCCTCAGCAACAACATTCCTCTAGCCAGGAAACCGGGGATTGTTGCCTGCAGGTAAAAAATGTTTATGGAATAAGTAAACATTTGAATCTCTATTGATTAAGCATGCAACAAATCATGAACTTAAGAATCTGTTCAATGTCTATAGTTCTGAAGATGAAAGGAACCAGTACTCCAGTAGTACCTGATAAGATGATGAAATAATGATGTCGGCGCCTCGCTTCAAGATACTGCATATGAACCTGACAGGTAGTATACAAGATGTCAAAATGGATAACTGGAGACGGACTAAAAAACTTTGAATTCTTGCACCGTCCTTTTGTTTATCCGTGTAAACTTAGTCCGTGAGACTTGCCAGGTGGTCCTTTTTTGACAAGCTTGCCAGGTGGTCCTAGATGCACCAGTTTGTGTGTCCTGTATGCATCGGTGGGGCGCTTTGAAAAGTTTGATAAGAACCGAATTTTCGCCGCCACAGAAAACCATTCTGATTTCTCTGACATTGTGATTGTGCCCAACGAAACAATGGCCACTTTCATGCCACAGAAAGCCATTCTGCATTTGTGATGACAGATTGTGCACAACTGAACAGACCATATTACAAAAAGTGAAAAGCACCTGAAGATTCCTGCCCAAGACTAGAGGCACACAGGGAATGTTTGGTATCCACAAATATAAAAGGAAAGAAAGGGGGATTTTGTTCTTGGGTTGGCACCCAGCCACCATGCACCATCTCCAAGACCAAAAGGAGCCAGACAAATCTCAATTCCTTCCTTTGACTCAGTACATTTGACCTCAGCCAGGTTCATAGATCCACTAACAATTTTAATGTGTAAGATACTGATCGATTTTTTGATTACATATGTACTAGCATACAGCTAGCTACAATACGATCCCCACACACACCCAGTGCATCTGCAGTATCACATTCACAGCTAGCGCAGCAATACTTTTTATTTTCTCGTGTCGAACAGAAACACATTAATAAGATGGCATCTGTTGGAGGTTGCATCGCATCGCAAGTCGCAGGTGTCTGTGCAATGTAAAATGCCTGCCGGCACGTCGCCGGCGAGCGCGTTGGGCAGAGGGCTGTTACCTCCTTTGACGAGGTGCGGCCTGGCGATGAGACAGGCGGCGCTCCAGAGCGGATCGTTGATGTCGGCGCCGAGCGCCTCCAGCTGCGTAGCGAAAAACCGCCATCGATGACCGCGCACCCGCCCTCGCCTTGGCAACGAGTCCTCCCAGCGCCCCCATCCGCCGCCGGCTGCCGGCCGCCGGTTCAAGTTCACGAATCAAGCGCGAGCGCGTGACTACTCGGCCCGGCCGCAGCACCCAGCTGCCGCACACGCTATAACAACGTGATCAACCGAGGAGAGTGTAGGGGGAGGGATATATACTCGGTGAGAATGAGATGAGAGTAGGTGAGACGACGACTAAATTTGGCGACAAGCAAAGCAAAGCAAAGCAATCCAAGTGGCGATGATCGAGCTTTAGATACGAACGCACGCGGACTGGTTTTCTGGGGTAGGTGCGCTCGCAGAAGAGAACCAGCTGGAGCATCCAGGTCAGGTCCATGTCCAGGACAACGATTGAATGCGAATGCGTTGCTTGAGTTTGAACCGGCCTAGCCTACCGCAACGGATGCGTAATGTAGCCAGTCTCCCGTCCTTTGAAGTTTTGTGCTGCTGACGACCTGTATTTCGTAGTTTCATCTGAGCGATGCTCTGCGTCGTGTTCATGCGACATAGGACCTGTGGAGTCTTCAAAACACATGGGTGGGCGGTGTGGGCAGGGTTCAAAACACATGGGTGGATCGTGAGTCGCCATCGGAAGACCGTAAAGACGCTTCGTTTATTAACCAGAAATATTATCCTACCATAGCGTAATCCAGGCCTCGCGCTAATCGCCTCGCAATGCATACATCTGCTAAACTGCGAATTAATTTATTTTTAACTACATTTCGTGAATCGAGCAAACGCTACCGCATTTCACGCTGCATTTTAATCTTCTTTTACATAGTGAAATTTGTAAGTTGGGGTGCTAAAACAATAATCTCCAAAAGTTTGACGGTTTTTGCAGCAACCGCGGCCGGGCCAATGCTCTCAACGACGACCATCCCCTTCTTAGACGACGCATGGACCAAGAAACAGTTTTAGTCCACTCTCCACTCCAAGAATTGGGTGGGCCGGGTGCAACTACCGCAGAATGCAGAACCGGTAATCGGTTGTGCCACCACGAAATCCGGCGATGTTCGGAACCTACCCCCAGAATGAACCAAGTCGGGACTTTCACTTTCAACAGATTGATCTCCCTTTGCTGCCTGGATTCAATTTCAATCCGGATTCTGTTTGCGCGAACGTCCTGGGGCTCTCGTTCCTAGTAAATGGGCCTGTGCATAATGTAATAATTAGGTTTGATGGGGCTGAAGTGGCAGGCTGATCATCTGTTCAGACCTTTGTGCACGCACATGGAACAAACGTACATGATATCATTTCCCAGCCCAGAAGTGTATGTAGGTCCAACCAACCCCTTCGGCCCATCAGGCCTCGCCTAGCCTACCCCTTCCACCGCCGCGTACTCAAATGGCAACGGGCACCAAACTCCGAAAGATTCGACGGTTTTACCCTCATAAAGCATGCATTTTAACGATTTTTCTACCCGCTGTACAGACGCTCAGTGTTAAGAAATCTTTCTACCCATCGGAGACGCTGCGTACGGGCAAGGGTGTATGCTACCCATACTCTCGCCTACCCGTCGGTACAAATACCGCGCATATATCACTCACAATCATAATAAATTTGGCTCCATATAACACTAGAATTTCGAAACCAATTCAACTAAAGTCTACATATATAAACACTAGTATTGTTAAGTAATTGATGTTAGATTTGCTAAAGTACTATATATTGACCTAATATTTATTAAATATTTGATTTTATAAAGCATTTCATATGTCATACTGGTATGTTCTCATGTATATGGGTTACCCGGTTCTGTAAAAATTTACCCGCTGGTATGGGTATGGAATGACTTTACCATTCCCGCAAGACGCGATACTGCGAACTGGACGGGTAAAATTTACTCTGGGCGTGGCGCAGACATTTATGGCTACTACCGCCGGCGTATTTACCCGCTGCCATCTTCGGAAATGCGGCGCCCCGTCCTGTCCGCTAACACAAGGAGTTCTCTACGTGCTGTGCGGAGGGAGGACCTTCCGAGAAGAGAAGACGCTCCAACGCCCCGCAAAGTGCACAGCGATGCGGTTGCATCGTCATCGACGCGCGGCTGCGGGAACGTGCCCGAAATGCCGCCTGCCCCCATCCTGCTGCGCGTCGTCGGCAACGTAGGCCGATCGGGCACCTTTTTCACGTCGGCTGTCCGATTCGGCCGCCGCGAATCCTCGGACCTGCCCCCTTGCCGCTGCCGCTAGCTACCGGCCCGGGCTGCTGAAATCAGCGTCGGCGAAAACGTGCCGGCTTGTAACGGCGAAACCGAAAAAAAAAGGCTTTGTAGCCGAATCAGAGCTGGTCTCGCCAGGCGGGGTCGGCGTGCGGCGGGCGTACGTACGTGGTACGTGCAGTAGCCATATGGGCTAACCGAAAGCTTTTTCTCACGTCACGCCCCCACGGCCACGGCACAGCTGCGTCGGCTCGGCGGGACCGGGGAGAGACGAGACGCGGCCACCGTCGCACGCATCTCGCACTCGCAGTGAAGAGGCCCCCAACACCCAACCGTACCGTGGACGAAGCGAAACAACGGGTCGCGTTTCGCCTTGTCTGTTGACCCCATTAAAACGAAATTGGAGACGTGATGGGACACCGTGGAACCGATCGAACGACTCAAGATCCATCGCTATGACTTGATTCTGCTTTTGTCAAACGCAATGCACTTCGCCCGCGGCGAAAGCAAATGCCATCGTCCTTTCTGTTTAATTGATCAGTTGGTAGGGACTTCTCGCCTCGTCTGTTCGTGGCAGAAATGAGAAATGCAGGCTTCCGGCCGGCCCCACTGCACTTGTGTTATGCCTATCACCAGTTACAACTGCACAAGTCTACTGTACCGGATTAAAAAGTGAAACACACAGGTCTACTACCAGATTAAAAGTGAACCACAGGATGCCTAGATGTAACGTCCTGTACTAGCTGTCCACTCTGAATTGGACGAGGCCAGGGAGCCGGCGGTTCGGCTGATGATTTTATGGTTGATAAACTGACTGGTAATAAATTCAAACAAAACAGTTCGAGGTATTCTAGTTCCATATCATACACCTTCAATTAATTGATCCGACTGAGTCGTTTCTTTTTAGTTTCTTCCGAACTGAACACGGACTTTTCCTTCCATCGACAAACTCATAAGCACATTTTTTTAAGGGCGGGAAGAGCTTTTGTCGATTTTTATTAGACGAAATCATATATATAAGCACATCTATCGACTCTCGAAAACGAAAAAGATTCGAGGTTACAAGACAACGAAGACGACAAACACTAGAAGTAGTAAGTACTTAATCCATTTCAAATTATAAGATTTTTTAAAAATTGCAAAATATACGCGCATGCAGTTAACCACTGCAGTGTCATCGTGTCGTGTCCTCAACTCAAACTGTCTCATTAGCTGTTAGCCCTCACGTACGGCGTGACCACACGTATAAAAATGTGGCCAAAAAGCTCTGGCCGGCCCGGATTGCGTTGCGCGCGCGTACGGCTGGACCGGTCGATCCAAATCGGCTCAACACCCGCACGATGAAATCTTAAAGACGGATTAGGAAAAACGGCTGGTTGAACAGTTGTCTAACTGTGGCAACAATAGCCGACACACTGCGGTTGAAAGAGATACCATACGACGTCGCGAGATGAGAGATATCATTACAAAGACTCGGCGCGAGTGTATCCGATCCAGACGCGCGGGCAGAGATGGATTTTATATTTTCTACGCACTACGCAAGCAAAGCAATGGCTATATCAGGGCAGGAAGGCACCGTTTACTTCCTATACACATACCTATTGTGTACTCAAAATTTATTTATGCGAGTATGTACTAGTAGTAGCTAGCTAGACTTTTTGATGAGAAAAAGACCTTCGAGACTTTTGAATATACCTTACTGTTTGAATCCCAATCTTTCCACACAAACTAAGGACAAAGTTGCTCAATGCAAAATGTACAAAAGAGAAACAGAATATAAAATTCATTGGGGTGATTTGAAAATAGTCTGAGATTCATAATACAAAAACAACATTCTTTCTTCTATGAGGGAGATTTCTAAAACGGTTGAGAAACCTAACAAAATGGGCTTCCCCCAACCTTTTTTATATTACACGCGCATAACGCTAGACCAACACGCATACCACACCCACCCGTATGAAGACATGTACCTATAACCCTACCCCTACGAAGATCTTCGGCGATCATACGCTAGAAAATCTTTAAAGTTCACAAAAGTCACCATTAGCGCCTCGCTGTCGATTTAACGCCGCTTTACCACTTAATGTGTATAGCTGAAAATCATAAAAAATAAATCCGTAATAATGTGTCGCACTCCAGTATTTGAACCCCCTCGGTGGAGCCCCTAACCACGACCTTTGTCATTGCGCCGAGCCCCCTTGACTCCAACCTTTTTATTGACTTGAAACTCATTGATTTTACAATTGTTTCTTAATTAGAACTATGGGAGATGTTTCAAACGACATGCAAACTAAAGCAAAATGCACAATTGACCATGTATGATCCCATGCTCTAGTGTCGTCTTGTCCAAAAGTTTAGCAAACCTCAAAAATCATTAGTTTATTAGGATCATATAAATGAACTAAAAGTGGTCTAAAAATTCATATGTTAATCTTTAGATAAGTAAACTTTAAAACCATGTAGTGATTCAAACAAGACCCTTAAACATAAGGCAATAGTTATAAGCAACTCAGTCTAAAAAGCAAATAACCTCAATTCCTAAGCGGCATATATATATGAGCTTATTAAACTATTGTGTTGAGTCTACAAGACATTACCCGAGCTCTTACTTATTACAAGGTTCTATTCCCCTTATTTCAAATCATACAAAATATTATATTTTCTACCTATATAATTTTGTTAAGCACTTAAAAATACATTATGTACTACAAACACACACATAGTGAAAGTAATAATATCTAGACAAATCCAAAAATCTTCTTACTATTTAGGATACATGGAGTATTTTGTTAGGGCTTTTGTTTTCCTAATATGGCCCTCGTGAATGCTGGTAAAAAGCATGCCTCCACAGATTCCTGTACAAAACAGCTGAGAGGTACAGTATGAGCAGAAGCATCAACACGAGGTTACTGTAGTACTACAACAAAAATACACACACACTTGTATATACTTCTTACGCCCCCATTTCCTGCATCAAAACCCTTGCAACACGCAAACTCAACTGATACCACTAGATTGCACCACCTGCATCAGGCAAGCGGTTATCGGATCATCATTCTCCAAGTTATAACGCCACGTCCATTGACAGGTTGGAGAGCTACTGCATAGTACGAAAAAAGCAGCGGATCAGGACCCAACAATTACTATCCCCAGCAACTTGTAAAGCTGCCACATAGCTACATAGACCTGAATTGAACCAGTTCGACCGTCAAAACGTACTGAAGAATCTGCACGCAGTCAAGACGTCGAAGTGTTTTTTCATTATCAGGCCTACAAGATCAGCCTCCACGTACCGGCGACCAAACCCACCAACGCCCAACCATACACGACCGACAGACCGAAATCGCATCGCAAAGGATAGCACCGGATGCCAGCCGATTCGCCGGCACATGTTTAACTTTTTAACCCAATTTGGTTCTCGCCAGAACATTTTTTTTTTCTATATATATCTACCCCTGCGACAAATACCAAAAAACAAAAAAAAAGTTCGATCAATAAGTAGGTCACCCAGCGTCTGATTTTGTCACGTACTTCCCACACCGCGAGCACTCGTGTATGAGAAGTTTAAGCTGAAAGAATGCACAGTTGAGTTGGTTGAAATCTATGTGACACATCAATGGCTAGCTACAGCTCGATGGATAGTAACTGTGCAAGCCAAACTTTGACCTGTGTGTATATCCTACAGTGTGAGCGAGTGAATTCACTGCGTAGTAGTACTTCCACATGTGCGCATGAGGGTAGTTATTACTATTTGAGTTGACTCCTCATCAAGCAAAATGCCGCAATAATCCTTGGTTTCTAGAAGCAAGTCAATGTGCTTCAGTTCGGTATGTTGCTGTTAGAGTTGATTGGTGTACAGTATACAGCGTTGTCAGAGCCAACCATCGCTCACCGTATTGATGATACGATGATATCCCCTCCTTTGGTCACGTTTGTCTCTGTAAACTCGTGATTTTCCCTCATAAACACGCCGCTCGTGGCAAAACAAAAAAGGAACGGAGGGAAAAGCATATGTGAGTATATATATATATAGGCATGGCGGACACTGGTTTGTATTACATACGGAAGTACTGTAAATGACTCCGTTTTCTGTGTGAATTAACAAAAAGTACTCCTACTTTGCTGCTATATTTTGGCTTGGCCTCTTGAGTCTTGTGTTGTGGACCTTTGTGGTGCGCTGCTGATGCAAAGCGCTGCTTGCCTTAAATACTCTCTTTCTTTCTGGTTTAAAATTTTTCCATCTGACCATGCATCTCTATCAATAGAAGGTGGGCAGATTTCGTGCTGGTAGTTTCGAGAAGAAAAGCAGCACGCACTTAATAACTCTCGTAAGCACATGTATGCATCCATGTTAACAGATATATGGGGTTTTCAGGGTAACAGCGGCCTGTTTGCGATCCATAACCACATATCGCTGGGAAGATGTATGGACACAGGGTGACGACGAAGAAGGGTATGATGCGTATACCCTACGTGTTATATTTCTTTGCAGGTAACAGACAACGATCCCGTCATCATATATAGGCGTGTCAAAAATCAGTTCAGCTAAGGCAGGTACATTCATTAATACGCTGAGAGCTGCCGAAATAAACTCAGCTCAGCACTGCTGCAAATATTTTCTCACTACTCCCTCCGGCCCTAAAAATAAATCGACGTTTTCGCCCGGTAAAACATCTACCACGACAATTATATATTAAAAAATGTAATTAATATTTATATTACATAATTAGTATCATTGGAAAAGATCTTTTGATCTAGTTTTAAACAAATTTATTTTGGAGATTTAAATCTTCTACGTATTTTTTATAAATCGAAATCAAATCCTCATAAGACTAAAACCCAAAAAACGTCATTTATTTTCGTGACGGAGTGAAAGTACTACTCAGTACAGTTTATTGAAATTGAAAAGAGGAAAGAAAAAATAGATGTCAACCAAAAAGATAGGCATATCGCACCTGCATGCCGCATAAATGGCGGTGTGGGCACGTACTGCCCGGCCAGCAATGGTGTCCACACACTGCACACCACGCGGAGTCACAGGAGACGGGATGACGACGCGTTCAGCAACGCCTAGTACGTAGCGGTAGCGTAGCTTCGCGAATGGACATGGACGAATGGCTCCCAACCCCCCAACCTAAAACAGAACTACCATTTCAACAAGTAGATCGTACGTGGCGCAATAGACTCGGCAGAGTGTGGGCGTATGCTGTTTTTGCAAAAATATACGTACAGGCTATTTCCAAGCTGATCGCCGTGTGTTTTCGCCAAAAATCAAAAAACAAAAGATACGAGGCTGAGACCATTGAGGCGATAAATAATGCGCTTTGCCATCATTTGGCCGTACGTTAACGTTCATGGCCTGAGGCCCCTGAGCTGAGCTGTTGACGACGCTACTCGTATCTGTTTTGGCACACCTAAAAAAGTAGCGCCGGTTACAGCTGGCCTTGATCCGTCTGCTACTGTGTACCGTAAAATGCTGGTAAAATAGCAGTATTCAGTTCGGTCAGCAAGAAGCATTCAGTTGGTAAAAACCCTAGGCCTTAGTTTTAGTTGGCTAAAGTTTTAACTTTTCCATCCTTCTCCCATCACATCACATTAAATACACCAGTTATTATACGTTTCAGGATAAAAAAATGTAAAAAAAATAACTAATTATACAGCTTTTTTAATGTACATTACGGTGATCTATTCTTTGAGCCTAGTTACTCGCGATAGGATAATATTTTACCACAAAACAAACTAAACGCCGCTACAAAAAACGGCTACATGCGAAATGAAAAGCAGCTACTTTTGCAAATTTTAACAACAAATAAACGAGGCCTAGCTTTTTCTGGTCCCGAGCTTTTGATTGGCCTTAGGGCGCAGGTTATTTTTATACTGCGCGTCCTCTCCGTCCCTAATCGAAGCCATTTTCCCGATTTCGCTATCTTATTCAACGCTTTTATCTTATTCAAATTTTTTAAGAACAAATATAATTTATTTTTGTTACGACTTATATTATCAATGCAAGATATTTAATATCGACAATTTATTTTATGATTTACATAAATATTTTGAATAAGATCTATGGGTCAAACACATGAAGTTGAAAAAGTCAAAAACGATGAGAGAGAGCGAGTAAATGCCTGTACGGTACGGGACCGACCACCACACACTGCCGTTTTTCTATTTATCTGCTGCGATCCGGGAAACTGGGAGATAAGATAGTAGGGTGGTTAGTATAGATGAGCAACTGTGCGCTTTATTTATCTGTACATCATCATTCTTCAACTGACATGCACTTGAGAAAGGACGCATGCATGCAAATGCGAGCGAGGTGAACGAAACGGCTTTTTGTCAACATCTCTCAACCTACACCTTTGTTTGCGAGCGCTCAACTCCCCTTTCTCAAACAACCTTTTATTGTTTGCGTAGTACTACTGTACTTGGTGTTTAACTCTTCACAACATTGCCTAGATCTCGTCTTCGAACTAATGCATTTGGCGCATAAATGAAATTAAAAGGGACACTCTTTCAGAGTTGCATTTCCACAACCACTGCCGTGCGGAAGTACATGTACTACTTGTAGCCATAGAAAAAGCGCCAGCAGGAGCTGCTTTACCAGTGTTGAAGATTTTGCTGAACGGAGCATGCATGCAACGCAATGCGTCATGCATGCTGCACTGCGTCTGGTCGAGGAATCAGCGTTCTTTGCAGTCGCTGTGCACTACTGGTATGCCGCCGACCTGACACATGCGAGAGTGAGCGAGAGAAAAATGCTGCTTCCAGACGACCAGAACCCAGCCAGTCGGCCAGATCATGTAATTTTGGCTTGAAGACGATGAGCGAACGGCAAAATCATGATCATTTCCCAAACCTTTTTCTCCAAACGAGGGATCACCAACTGTTGGGGTGCTTGCTGGTGCATTAGTCGAAAATCGGGCGGGGAGCATTCATGCTGATCCATGGTAGTACCTTCATAATCGCAGCAAGGCTTTTTAATTGTGCAAGCAGAAGGTCGTACCAGCGAGGATTAATTTGCACATGTGGCGGCCTGAAATGGCTTGACCAGCTGGTCGCCAAGGTAAAAATGACCATTCACGGAGTGCCATTTACATGTTCGCAGTCAAGGCCAAAAGTACCCCTATCCCTTTGCTGTGGAGACAAACAGACTGCAAAGTAGTAAAGGACACATAGCAGGAGTCCTGCCGCGACCTTCAATGCCCTATGCTGGGATCTCTAGAAGGACGCTATGCATGGTTGGTTTTTGGCTTCTGAATAAACTGTTAAAAAGAGAAATTGTGGCATATGATCGGTGCCAGTTTGTAGATGCAAACGATTAGTTTGAGCTGTGGTCACCGTTTCCCTTCGTGTCTTTCCCCCAAAAATCTCTGAAGATTGGCTGCTCCCCGCACCTCACAATGTGGCACTAGCATTTGCAACGGCACCCAGTGCTCCAACGACTGGTCTTGCGGACAGAAGTAACACAGACTATTAAATAAAATGGTCCATAGTACGTACCCCTGCTTGGTCTGCTGAAATTCGACGGGTTTTTTTCAAGTTACCATACTTAGTTGGCAAACGGCCAATCAGTATTTACCATTTACCCCCAAGAAACTGTGTGCTAGGCAAACTGCGAATGTTTTCCCTGATCTTTTCGCTGCTTCTACGATCCCAGTTGAATTTAGATGCAGACGCAAAGTACTTTTGAAAAATTAAAAAAATACCAAAATATTTTTGATTTATGAGCGTGTCATGGTGTATTTGGATGCAAAACTAAACTTTGAAAGCCGTGATATATATATGTTGATGAAAAGTATAAACTAGCAAGGAGGGCCTGCGCACATTAACTACTCCTATTTGCGATATGCGACTGTTTTTTGAGTCTTGACGCTTTCATATATACTTTGGCGGTTGGCAAACGGCCCATCGATATCCGCCAATTAACTGCCGATCCAAGTTGCCATAGGCAAAAGCCGTGAAACCATAGGTATAGCACAGTAGCATAATCCAAAACCAGGCAGCCGTCGAACTGAGTTGATCCACCAGTTATCGCGCTCGTTTACCGCCGTTTTCCCCCGAAATTGCAACCAACGGAACCCCCTGGGGCCCTGCTACAACTACAAGACCAGGCGCCAACCTCCTAACCTCTGGGCTCTGGTGGTGGCGGTAGCCGGGCCCCGACAAACTACCCATCTGCCCCCGATTTACCACATGGGGCGTCCCTCGCGGCTCCCCCACTATATTAACACACCCCACCACGGCACCACCTCCCTTGGCAAACAAAAACACCACACTGCAACGCAATTTTTCCGCTGCTGCGCGCAACGCACGGCACGCTGGTTTGGTTCCAAGACGACGCTGCCAAGAGCAGGCAGAGAGCGGCCGAAGACTGGTGGTGAGCCGGCCGGCCGCGCCGAGCGATTCGATATCAGCAATCAGCAACATGCCGACCGGCGGCGCGTCTCCTCCGGGTCGGTGAACCTCACGTGAAGCCGGGTACCAGTACCTGGTGAACCACTTCCCGACGCTGCTGCTGGTGCCGGTGATGGCCGCCACGGCGCTGGAGCTGGCGCGCCTCGGCCCCGAGAGCTGCTCGCTGTGGCGCTCGCTGCTGAGCTGGACCTTGTCCACATCCTCTGCTCCGCGTTCCCTCGTCGTTCGTCGGCACCGTGTACGTGATGTCGCGCCCCCAGGCCCGTGTTCCTGGTGGACTACGCCTGCTAAAGCCCCCCGCCAGCTGCCGCGTGCGTGCCCTTTCGCCACCTTCATGGAGCACACACGCGGCTCATCAGCGACGACGACAAGAGCGTGCGCTTCCAGACCAGGATCCTGGAGCGCTCCGGGCTCGGCGAGGACACGTGCCCTCCCGCCCGCCAACCACTACATCCCGCCCAACCCCCCCAGCATGGAGGCGGCGCGCGCCGAGGCGCAGCTCGTCATCTTCCGCCATCGACGACCTCGTCCGACGCACGGGGCTCGCCTGGCGACATCGACATCCCTCGTCGTCAACTGCAGCCTCTTCGCCGACGCCGTCGCTGTCCGCCATGATCATCAACAAGGCCAAGCTGCGGAGCAACATCCGGAGCTTCAACCTGTCGGGGATGGGATGCAGTGCAGGGCTCATCTCCATCGACCTCGCCAGGGACATGCTCCAGGTAGAGATTACCTACTGTATCAAATCATGCACCAAATTAACCTTTAAGATCGAGGCGATCATTAACTTAATTCCTTCGCGTAATTATTTATAGGTGCACCCCAACTCGAACGCGCTGGTGGTGTCCACCGAGATCATCACCCCCAACTTTCTACCAGGGCAGCCGGCGACATGCTACCCCCAACTGCCTCTTCCGGATGGGCGCGGCGGCGATCCTGCTGTCCAACTGGCGGCGCGAGGCCCGGCGCCGGAAGCTGGTGCACGTGGTGAGGACATTGGTGGGCGCCGACGACCGCGCGTACTACCGGTGCGTACCAGAGGAGGACGAGCAGGGCTTCGGGCATCTCGCTCTCCGAGCGGCGAGGCTCATGGCACTGGGCGACGCGCTCTAAGTCCAACATCACCACCATCGCCCGCTGGTGCTGCCCATGGGCGCGGAGCAGCTGTTCTTCTTCTTCCGCCTCGCCGGCCGCAAAGCTCATCGTCAGCACCTGGAAGCCCTAGCATCCTGGACTTCCCGCTGGCGTTCGAGCACTTCGCATCCACGCCGGCGGCCGTGCCGCCACGACGAGCTGCAGAAGAACCTGCAGCCGTCGCGCTACGCGGAGGCGTCGCGCATGACGCGCGCCACCAAAGCCGGCAATATACCTCCAGCAGCTCCCTCTGGTACGAGTCACTCTTTACATCGAGGCCAAGGGCCGCATGCGCCGCGGCGACCGCGTCTGGCAGATCGGCTTCGGCAGCGGTTCGCGCAACAGCGCCGTCTGAAGTGCCTGCGCAGCATCAAGACGCCCACCAACGGACCCCTGGGACGACTGCATCCACTGCTACCCCCCGCGTCGACGTCCCGGAGGTCGTCAAGCTGTGACCTACTTACTACGGGTTATTACACGGTTACGGCAAGGATCTCGACCACCGCCGCCGTACTGTCGTCCACCTTCCTTGTACGTTCTCCCCGAGAGAAGCATTTCGCTAAAACTTTCGGTTTTTTAGCTGTTCTTGTTCCTTCTCTCTGCTTTTTTTCTTTCTTTCTTTGCGATCGGGCCATTCACCCGAGAAGTATCCCCCTTCTTCTGTTTCTCTACTTTTTTTCGTTATTAAAAAGATCCATATATACCGATTGTTGCAAAGTACTGTATCAGCTACGAGGAATGATCATCAGAGATTAAATTTTCTGCTGGATGTTTCACGGGCGTACTGGTCGTCACATCCCATAGACGACTGCGATTGAAATCTGCTTTTTGAATGGGAAGAATCGGCCACTTGTAAATTGTAATCCATGTTGTAACCGGTGAAAAGGGATACATATATGCATTCTCCTGATATAGCTGTTGAAGCCAATCATCGATCTCATTGTTAATTTCCTGTCATTTACTTGTAGAAAAGTTTATCCTTGGCTGATGAAAAGTGGGATGCGATGGGGAGCTAGCTGGTGACGGGAGATAGGCTGGTTAACGCTTGCCAATCGCTGACACTTTTCTTAACACGAGCTACATGATCTATCCATTTCTTAACAAGAAAAAGTCATATAAAAATTGGACTATGCAGCATTGCGTGCAGCATTGCACGCTGATTAAAACTGATTGCGCAGATCAACTTGTTACTTGATACAGTGTCAGAGGTTCAGAGCCTTCCTATTTTTTTTCCTTGCTGTTCTTCATGCTGGATACTGAAGGTCAATACCTATAAATAAGGTCATCACTCAGTGTACTGGTATAAGTGCTATTAACTCATGCCTCATTTTTTACCTCAACACAAGACGATCAAGCTGACGCGGACAGCCTTGCACATGTTGACATCGATCCCCACTCCTTTGGTGTGTCCATATATTTGCCGCAATGATAATATAAAGAAAAAACTCCCAAGCTCTTTTCTGGTACCTCAAAGTTATAAGTAAAATGCAGTTGGCATGGCGACAACTGTTCTTTCTCGAAAACACTACTCCTGCTCCACCTCACAACATCTTGAAAGTTGGAGCTCGCCTCTGTCTGTATTCATGATCATCAGGCATCAGCCGTGACCTCATGACGGCATGATCCAACATCGGACGCATCTAGGAGGTCCCCGAGACGACGGACGGTGAAGGCAGGGCAGGGGCATGCCATACAATGTCGCGTTGGACTCAGCCGCCGTGGGTACTGAATGCGAGAGACGCACGGGCGGCGGGTGGGCGGTGATTGATTGATTGCGTATGGGCTGGCAGCAGCCAGAGTCGAGTCGAGGCAGCTGTGTTCTGTGACAACCGAACGAAACCGTAAGCCGTGTCTCGTGTGTGTGTGTGGTTGCTCGTTGCGTCGTAGTTAATGGCGGCCGGCCATCGCATGGGCGGAGCTGAAACGCCGAGGACTAGACCGGCATGGCAGCGGGGGTTCCGCTCGCGGCGCGGCTGCTGAAAGCCTGAAAAGAGATGGTGCCGCACAGGCCAGCGGGCAGCTAGCCTGCACTCCACCGCCGGTTGGGAGGCGTTAAAATGCGTTGGCTGGCCGGGCTGGTGTCGGTTGGGCCGAACAAATCAACGAGAGCGAGAGATGCAGCGCCACGCCAGCCCACTCTGCTTCTTTCCCCTTCGTCCTCACCACCGCCCCGTGGCCTGCCTCGGCTGGCGAAAAGGGAGCGGAAGTTATTGAGGCGCGCGGCACCGGCGAGCGCGTCGCTGTTTCCCCGGGTGCTGGATTTAGCACGGACGCGGTCCCAGGCCCGGTCCCGTGGAGGTTGGGAAAGGGAAAACGCGGCAGCCAGCCGGAGCCGGAGAGACCCCTGTTCCGGCGCTAGATTCCACTGTTCCAGTTCGTCGAGGCTCGATCCACACCATCCATCGGCTGCCACGCCAGCGGCCGCGACGACGCGTTCTTTTCTTTCAGTGAGCTTGGCAAGTGTTGGGCAAGGCTGGTTTGACCTGACCCGCGACTTCACTGTTCGGTGGTCAAAACTACTATCAGAAAACAAGAAACAGCGTTGTCAAGCATTAACTTTTGGACTGTGGACTAATATACACCAGGAATTGTACATCAGTCTAATCACATTGTTTTCGATAGCGCTAGTAGCAGCATCTCTCTCTCTCTCTATGTATCGTCCTGATTCCAGGCGTTCCTGCCGATGGAGACTCAGCTGTTAACACTTTTACGTCTATACGTACAAGTTACGGACTAGAGGAGTGTGGTGCAGTTGCAGTACTACTATTGCACTCTTATGCCTCAGTAGCGTACGTACTTTGATGGTGCCATGCCCGTGAGTCCGTAACCGAGGCTGCCAGATTTCCTGCATGTACCGGTACTGCTGCGGCCCCAGGATCCCAAGTGTACATGTACGTATGATAAAAGCAGAGTAGAAATTGATTCGCTATTCCTCCGGCACCACTTCACCCTTTTGAGATATCGTGACCACAACTGAACTCAGTCTTATGAGCCACACGCATTGCACGATAAATCTGGACAAGCATAATATATAAACACATAGATGCTCATACCGTGTCTCACTGTGCCTCTGAATGAACAAAAACAGCCCGGGTCTTTAGGAAAAAGAGGCAGAAACCTAGGTAGTATCCTTTTTCTTCTTGGCAAGAGTTGATGTAACAATAAGCAACGAATGCTAACTTTCTGCCACAAAATTTGTGTCATGGCCCGCATCAAGAATCCGTATCCTGTCCTCTCACACACAACTCATGAGCAAGGTATGATCCCTGTGCCTGGAATTTTCTCATCAGTGGCATGAAAACATCATTTGACATTAAAGTAGCATCAAGTGGGTTGACATGGAAAAGAAAAACAATTAGTTACATGCATTCCAGATATGGATGAAATCAATCAGAAATGAACAGATAAAGATATCATGGATACCCAATATGGATAGTTATTTCTTTCTGCTGAGTCCAATATTGATTTGATAGTGTTAGATGCGTCGCATATTGAATCCCTACGTAAATATCTGTTTGAGTATTCAATTCAGATAACCTACATATATAAATTCTCCACACACATATGGATTATTCATAAAACCATTTCGTATGGACAGATATCAGGAAATATGAAGTGTGATATCAGGAAATATAACTATGCTGATGCAAACGATAGTATGTACGTCGGAGAGTGGAGACAATTTCAGTGCTTGATGTTCCATCTAAGTGGGCTGTTAACTTTCTGGTTAGCACCGTTAGCAAACCGAGGGACACAAGGAGCTGCTTATAAAACAAATGACACATGCTAATAAATCTTATATTGAATACTTTGGCTTCTAAATAATGTTGAATGGATATTCAACTATAAAGTTTTTAGACGTACCCTCATTGAGCACCACCTTCAATATTGAGTGTTCCATCCGATATTACTTGATTTTGAAACATTCATCTGAATTTCAAGTTACAAGAACATAATGAAAATTGAAAAACTAAATAGTTTTTAGGGCTCTTGTCGATCTCTTTATAGGGGATTAAATCCCCTTCAATCCTCCATTCCACTTGGATCAGGGATGGAATAAAACATCAAGTCAATCCCTTCAACCCCATGGTTCGGGAATGAAATGACAACAAGGCCTAAAGAGCATCTACGAGAAAAAGTGTTGTCAATCTATCATAGATCAGTATATCGCCTCAACAGATCTCATTAAATGTCATACGAAACAAAGTTCGAACAACCACCACTGATAACTACAAGGCATTGGAGGTCCTTGTTTCCAATGTAACTCCCAGGCTAGCCAACTCTTTGGGTCCAACTGTTCAAGACCCCTCCACTACCGGGCTAACCCCTCCGATCTGTGGTAATATATCAGGTAGGGACTCTTAGTCCCTCGTTGTTCTTACTACTATGCAGTAATATGATTATAATTCATCAAGAGTAAATCAAAAGTTCCTTGTGCTGTATCCTGGTAACAGCAGCGAAGTTGTAGAGACGACCTTTACCAGGGTGACATATAGCTGTCCATAGGAGCATAGGTGCTAGCACGCAGAAGTACAATTATGTGGACACAGCTAATATGCATTCCCAATGGTAATAGTGAACTAATAAATCTTATACACCTAGAAACAACATCCTGAAATAACTTCTTTTGCCCAGAAATCATTGAAGGTGAACACATGCATGATTAAGAAGAAAACATGCTATATATCAGGTATCAATGAAGATACGGAAACAGTATTCCTTTATGATTTAGAGGTCAGATACAAGACAAATTATTTAAGCCAAAGGATCCCTTTTGTAACTCCCTAAAAGAGGTGTAAATTTTCTTTTAAATCAGATCAAGCATTGATCGTAGCTGTGCACCATAGGTGTTATAAACACACTAACAGAAACAGAGAAATATGTATCAAGTATTCGCTGCTATATAGACAGACGGATGCTTTCCGCAGCCACAGACCAGCACGCACAGGCATCTCTGGAAATTCCAGGGCCTGTTTAAGCTTCTTTTGCGCCTTCAGAGCGCATGAGCTCTGCCTCGGGTATACCAAAGTTTAGAGGCCCAGGCATCCGTAAATTGGATGCCTGGGAAAGTTTCTTGCACCATTGTGCAAGTTGATTAGACTGTAAGATTAGGATGTAATCCAAACGTGTGCCCTAATAACCATCCAAGGGCACAGATTTCTCCGGTCTTATAAAAATGTTCTTTTAGAATCAAACTGGATTTATACAATTCTACATTAATATCACATCTCCTGGTTTTCTTCTTACTACACAGCCAGTATGTTAATCTGAATCCTACAAAATGGGAGAAAATAACCGCATATGACATAGTAGATACAAAATTCATGGTACATGAAAATTAAGAACAGGGAGACAATAAAGAGCATGGTAACAGGAAAGAGAAGAGCATTACATCACATAGAATTCCTAATGCAGAGCCGCTCATCAGATTCACTCAGCACCACCCTCTTTTCTTGGCAAAGTACTCCCTTCTGCACGGGCTTGAGCCCTTCAGGATAACTCTGTGAAAAAGCCATTTCTTCCGTTTAGGGTAATAGAATCAGGGAACAACCAGCTGCCCTCAAGCTTCTCTTTAGCTGAAGCTACGCTCCAGCCTTGATATTCAACTTAACCGATACATCCCCATCTCCTGCAAAATCTCACAAACAGGTCAACAAAAAGGGAACATGCAGGTCAGACAATCTGATTGGACTATAACAGGTAAACTAATAGAGCACTTATACAAAGATTCCACGACATGAAGGCACTATAAGTTGGCAGATATGGAAGCTTGAGAGGTAGCTACTCGTAAATACACTGTAAATCCATGAACAGCCAATGGGAATAATTCCAACACTCCAGCGGTGCCGTTCATTCCAACAGAAACAGCCACT
This sequence comes from Hyparrhenia diplandra, assembly GCA_015847255.1. Taxonomy (NCBI): domain Eukaryota; kingdom Viridiplantae; phylum Streptophyta; class Magnoliopsida; order Poales; family Poaceae; genus Hyparrhenia; species Hyparrhenia diplandra. The sequence goes on along the minus strand of JADLZK010007150.1, from coordinate 2,609 downwards.
TTTGATCCGGTATTGCATGTTCTAACAGATGTGATTTCAAACTCAAGTGGCTAATTCTGAATCGAGACAGCAACCTTTGGGCATGGTCACAAAAAGTACTGGGTCCACTCACCCAATGCAAACAACAGCACTCAAACACTTTGATTCTTGCTTCAAATCTGGGGTACAAATATTTCGTTGTCTTAAAGGAGAAGTTCTCACTGGTCAAGACCTAAGCTAAACCCTCGAAATATGAAGGGCATCATAGTATGGGATGTGAACCTCTATATCACAAATACCATTCCATAAAAACAAGTTTTAATAAAGCAACAAAAGGCTAATCATTGAAAAGTTATACCTTCAGTGGAAGTTTCTTTCTTTCCCTGCCTGGTGTTGATTGATCAGGACCCCGTGATTTCAGTGGTCTCCAGTGATATTTCCTGTCACCATCTTTGAATCCACCACGCACCATGTCTTTTAAATTGAATGGCACATATCGGGCAGCCCAATGTGCATCTCCTGAAAAGCCATCGCGTGGAATCCTGCGCATCAGGCAACTCTGAATCACTCTGCATAGCTGCATCCCCGCATAATCTTGATAGGCTCTCACAAGTAACAACACAATTTATAATTCAATTAGTTATGCGCCCGCCTCATGTGAATTTAATCACGGATGGGCAATGCCAAAGTGGGGGTTTAGGACAAGCATCTGTCTGAACTAGAGCTTAGCGAGTTGCTTCGATTGAGTGCATTGAAGCTTCCGCTCAACTGAAGCAACTCACCGCCGGCAATGCCTCGAAGCTTGGGAATACGGCGGTAGAGCGGCATCTGCCCTCCCTCGAACCCGCGCCGGACGCCGGGCCCCGAGCGCGATTTCTGCCCGCGCATACCGAACCCGCAGCTCGCGCCCTGGCCTGCAGCAATACCGCGTCCCTTCCGCTTGGGCCGCCGGCGCGACCCTTCTGCGGGCCCAGGTTGTCCAGCCGGAACTTCTCCACTGGCGCCGCGGCATCTGAGAGCCTCAGCTGCCGCCGCAGCGCCGCTACGGACGACTGTGACGCGGCGAGGCGGGCGCGCGCGGAGCGGTAGGGCGCGGGGCGCGTCCCGGCGGCCGGCTAGGATTCCTGGAGCGGCGACGAAGGAGGAGTTGGAGGTGGAGGCCGGGATGTGGAGGAAGCTGGCGGTGGGAAGGGTGAGGAGGGTGATGGAAGCCATGGCGGCCGTTGGAGCGGCTAGCGACTGGATAGAAGCGGATAATTGGGGTTTCGGAGCGAGATAAGATGGAGACGATGGGGCCTCTCTCCACTCTTGATTTGGGCTTGCTTTTCAAACATGGCCTATTCAAGTCGAGGAAAATAATAATTAATATATAATCGAAAGTTGTATAAAGAAGAAAAATCAGTAGTATTATGATTACGACTGAATTTAATGCATAGGCTACATTTAATCTTTAGTTTGTACTCCCTCCATCTCATAAAACATGCAACTATGGGAAGTTTGTAGAAAAGATATGCAACATTTATATCTCCAAATAAATTTATTAAAAAACTAGACTTAAAAACCTTTCCGATGATACTAATTACTTAGTATAAATATTTATATATTTTAATATATAATTAGCCGATTTGAAAATGTTGACTTCTCGGGGGCGATAATTGCATGTTTTACGAGACGGATGTAAATGCAAGCTAGTAAATACTCTCTCCATCCCAAATTGTAGTGCTTCCAAAAATCTTGAAGAGTCAAAACATCTCAAGTTTAACCAAATTTATATAACAAGATAATAATTTAGGATGCCAACTTCTTTGGATTCTTTGTTAATTATATTTTCATAGTATACTTATTTATATCATAATTTTTTATAATTCTCTCTATAATGACTTGCAATTTGAAATGAAATGAGTAGTTATTAGTTTGGTAAACTTTAGCTAGATTTGTTTAGATCAAAGAGATAATTATTAGGAACTAACAAATATATCTAGAATAATTGTTGTTCTTATCCATTTTGTCCAACATAGACCTACACATCCACGTTTCCCTATGAGCACTTTCACTTTTTTTAGAATTACACAATACGTCACCACAGGCCCTCATTGTTGATGGGAAAATGTCGCCACCACTCAAAGTATAAGGCCAATAAAATTCTAGAATAAATCAGGAAAAATCGCGAGCACTCGTATCACGTCGAGACTTAGGGCATGTTTGGTTCTTGTCACACTCTGTCACAACTAAAGTTAGGCTCGCCACAACTAGTTAGGCGGGTGTTTGGTCGATGACTAGTAGGCTCGCCACAATCCACGCAAGCGCTCGCCACAGTTTCCCACGACAGATGTGTGGCGGGCATTTTCTTCGCCTCCGCCTCCGCCACAACTCTGCGCCACAGACAAAGCCACCGCCACCTGCAGGTGCATGCGAGCATGGAGAGTCCGCAGCGCCCCTTCCTCGCATCCACCATCGACCATGCCCATCAGAATCAAACGGATCGATCCTCCTTTGTTGGAACAGATCGCCCGTAAGGTTGAAGAAGAAGGTTGAAAACGAATTAGAAACTTTTACAGATGCAATGTTATAGACTCACTTAAATAGTGCTAAAAGTAGCTTTTCGATACGGATATATTTAGGAAAACTAA
>JADLZK010007149.1:0-20370 GCA_015847255.1 Hyparrhenia diplandra | reverse complement strand
TCCACAACCGTTAATATATGTTTCTGATGTGACATAGGAATTTCCCAGGCGATGATTTATTTGTGAAGTCAAAACAATGAGAAGTTTCAATCCGGCTATAGAATCGAGCTAGACTTTTTTTGTGGTTGTGGAATCAAATGCCTCACCCTAGGGAGCCTAAATTTGAAAAAGTGGACCATTGGAGAGTTTTTCTAAAGAATCACTTGTCATAGGCCTCAAAGTAGCACTTGTTTAGAGTGAAATCTTGGAATTCAAAAGAAAATCTACGTGTTGACACAGCGTATCGAAACAAAGAAGAAAGGACCGCGACCGCCTAAAGTCGTAGGAAGTTAGGGTGGATAGGTTAGATGATGGTAGGATCAATTACATTGCGTTCCCCAACCGTTAATATATGTTTCTCGATGTGACACTAGGACTGCTGGCGATGATTTCAGTGTGAACTCAAAATGAAGAGAAGTTTCCAATCAGGCTATAGAATCGAGCTAGACTTTTTAGTGGTTGTGGAATCAAATGCCTCACCCTAGGGGCCTAAATTTGAAGAAGTGGACCATTGGAGTGTTTTTCTAAGAATCACTTGTCATTGGCCTCAAAGTAGCACTTGTTTACAGTGAAATCTTGGAATTTCAAAGAAAATCTCTGTAATCGACCTGCGTTATCAAAACAAGAAGGGGAGCGACCACGAAAGCTATGTAGGAAGTTAGGGTGGATAGGTTTAGATGATGGTAGGATCAATTACATAGCTTTCTCACGTAGCTTCCTAGTGTCACATCGAAATCATAAGCTAGCGGTCCCTAGTGTCACATCGAGAAACATATATTAACGGTTGGGGAACACAATGTAATTGATCCTACCAACATCTAACCTATCCACCCTAACTTCCTACATAGCTTTAGTGTCGTTTCCCTTCTTGTTTTGATACGTAGGTACGACCACCGAGATTTTCTTTGGAATTCCAAGATTTCACTTTGTAAACAAGTGCTACTTTGAGGCCTATGACAAGTGATTCTTAGAAAAACACTCCAATGGTACACTTCTTTAAATTTAGGTTCCCTAGGGTGAGGCATTCGATTCCCACAACCATGAAAAAAGTATAGCTCGATTCTATAGTTGGATTTCTTTTGTTTTGAGTTCACGGCTGAAATCATTACTGTAGTCCCTATGTCGCATCCGGAAAGATATATTATCGGTTGGGAACGCAATACAATTGATCCTACCATCATCTAACCTTTCCACCCAAACATCCTACGTAGCTTTTGTGGATTCCCTTCTTGTTTCGATACGTAGGTCGACACGAGATTTTCTTTGGAATTCCAAGATTTCACTCTAAACAAGTGCTACTTTGAGGCCTATGACAAGTGATTCTTAGAAAAACACTCCAATGGTCCACTTCTTTAAATTTAGGCTCCATAGGGTGAGGCATTTGATTCCACAACCACGAAAAAGTCTAGCTTCGATTCTATAGCCGGATTGGAAACTTCTCTTTTTTGAGTTCGTAATCATCGCCCGGCCAAATTCCCTAGTGTCACATCGAGAAACATATATTAACGGTTGTGGAACGCAATGTAATTGATCCTACCAACATCTAACCTATCCACCCCAACTTCCCTACGTAGCTTTTGTCGTTCCCTTGTTGTTTTGATACGTAGGTGCATTATAGAGATTTTTTTTTGGAATTCCAAGTTTCACTCTAAACAAGTGCTACTTTGAGGCCTATGACAAGTGATTCTAAAGAAACACTCCAATGGTCCACTTCTTTAAATTTAGGCTCCCTAGGGTGAGGCATTTGATTCCACAACCACGAAAAAGTCTAGCTTCGATTCTATAGCGCCTAGGATTAGAAAACTTTTCTTCGTTTTGAGTTCGCGATGAAATCATCATGTGCCCTAGTGTCACATCGAAACATATATTAGCGGTTTGGGGGAACGCATTGTAATTGATCCTACCATCATCTAACCTATCCACCCTAACTTCCTACGTAGCTTTAGGTAGTAGTTTTCCTGTAACACCCTAGGTGTTAAGCATCTTGAAAGCATGAGCATTTGCATATCATGATCATCATTTCATGCATAAGCATGTAATAGTAGCATTGAGTTTGACTTTACTCTCATTCATACTTGTTTGATCTAGCTACTATAGAATCCCTTGCTATAATGATGTTTTGGACCTAGATTATGCCTAGATGTATTTTTAGTATAATTTAGGATCATGTTTGAGCTTGAGTTTCAATTTATAAAATTTTCATAAAATATCCTAGAGTGTCAAACCTCTTTGACCCATTTTGAAACTCATTTCAAAAAGTGCTTGATAGAAATGTTTTTGGCAAAAAGTTTCTACTAGGGAAGTGAAGTACTTTTATGTAGATCAAAAAGCTTTGTTATGATTTTCTCATGAAAAGGTTTGGAAATGACCCAAATAGAGCCCCCAAGTTTGAGTCAACTTGAGTCAAGATTCAAACCCTGATTTTGAATGTTTGAAGTTGACCTTGCTGTTTTATTTCCAAATCTAGGCCGAATTAGAAAAAGTTCATATTGAGAGTTTTGTAGCTTATGAAATTCTATACAAAGTTGATGTTTTGACTTTTTCCAAATTCCACACGAATCTCGATGCACAGACCAAAGTTTGCCGCTGGTTTAGAAAAACGAAGGGGGTATCGGCGGGTCACCGGGCCGACAAGCGGCCCGGGCGACGTGGCTTCACGCCCGCCGCCGATGTACGGCCCGGTCCCACACACGTGCCTTAAAACACGTGCACCCACGCTGCACGGAACCCTAGCCGCACTCCATCGCCGCTGCCGCCGCCCGGCCGCTCGAGGCGCTGGAAGCGGCTCCGCCCCGCGCGCCCGTCGACAGCTCCGCCCGCCCCGCGTTCCATCGCCGCCGAGCCAAAACGCCCCAAACCACGTCCTAACCCCGCTCGCCGTGCATTGCGCCAAGTGTCGGCGACCGATCGGAGGTGAGAACCCCGGTGGCGCCTGCTTCCTCAAGACCGCGCCCGCGGGCGAGCCGCCATGGCCGCCGATTGGGGGCAAGTCGCCGCGCGGAAGTCAGATCGAAGCTTTCGCTCATCTTTTCATGTTTTAGCTCCGCCTAGATGCTCGAGCTACCGAGGTAGCTGGATGAGTGGATCCGGCCGCCATTCCGCCGGGACACGCCGTCGCCCGGCGATGCTGCCCGTGAGACGCCGCCCGCCCGCACCCGCCCGGGCCTCCCGGCAGTTGCGTTAGGGCCTCTAGCTTGCTTGCATGTCAACAGAGCCTAGGAGAGTAGAGAACGGCCACTAGTGTGCCGCCTCGTCGCCGAGAACGGCCGGTGCTCCGCCCCGCCGCGTCGCCCGAGCGGCCGGCCGCCGCCGCCGTCGTTTTGATTCGTTTTAGGTCGAACTAAGCGGCCAACGCGTCCGTCTCGTCGAGTAGATGCTTTTAGGATACTTGGTCGCGTGAAATGGTCACACCGACGGCGTAAAAGTTCCGCCGATCCGCGCCACGCCGCCCGTGCCCTGTTACGTATCGCGACACGCCGGCCCCGCCGATTTTCTTTTCTTTTATCTTTTTCGTTTTCCGGTTTTGAGTGAAAAGCTTTAGAAATTCATAACTTGGTCATTTTGAGTCCTTTTTGAGTGAAACAAATTTTTGCCATGCTTGTTAGGGAATAGGCTACAGTATAAAATTATGAAATCTTATTTTCTGATAACTTTTATATAGAGTTTTATTTAGGGCTAGAAATACTTGGAAATTGAGGAAATTCATATCTTTTAATATATGCAAGATAAAAATATGCTTCCTGTGTGAAAAGTGCTTGTTTTTGTGAGTAGATTCCATGAAAAATATCATGCAGGGTATGTTCTGTAGAAGAATTGTGATTTTCTATTTATGTGCTTTTGCTTAGGTGATCTTTGGAAATTCATAGAAAAATAATTAGTAGGGTTTTTTTGCTGTAAAACTTGGTGTGGTGGTTCTTGATAGGTTTTAGGAGCTTTTTATACTCAGAAATCTGTTTTGACACTTTTCATAATGCAAAGTATTTTCTTGCCTAGGTTTAGTGTCAACTTGTGATTTTTGTGTAGGACAATAGGGAGTATGATCTTGCCTTGAAATTTCTATGGTAGCTGTTACATTCCAGTACCATGCTCTGGTAATTTTGGTAGAATTTTATGAAGTAGTTTTGTATTTATCTTATTTATGGTGCATGGAAAATAGGTTAGAAATGTATGTTTATGTGAAGGTAATATGTATTTATATTTTTATTATGTGTTTCTAGCATGATTATGATCTGTTGGTAAGCTTAGTTTGGTTAGCTCAATAGTTTTACAATTTCTTGTTCTAGCATTATACTTAATATTAGGGTGCATGTGTAGTGTTTGCTAGGGCATGTTATTTCATGTGCCTTAAATTATCTTTTGCCATGTTCAGTAGGTTTATTTGGTAGATAATTACTTGATTTACTTGCTGGTTGAGTTTGGGATAAGTTGCATGATTAGTTTATGAGTTATGGAGGATGCAAGTGAAGGTTTAAGTAGAAACAGGGTCTCTGTTTTTCTAGATTTCGAGGCTGATAGGTTTAGCATCAGCTCTGGACGGTATGGAGTGTTTTTTGTAGGAAATTTTATTAGCTTTCCATAGAGTATTTATTTTTCTTGATTCGAGTTGTAGAACTTCCTGTGTGGTTGTTTTAGTAACAGCATGTCAAGCTGTCATTTCCTGTTATTAGTGAATAAAGTGTTGTTTGATGCAAGTGTTAGGATTTCTTGTGTAGGTTTAATTGTGTTTTCTACCGAAGAGATATCCACTTACTAATAGCTTGCATCATGAAGCATCCATTCATCATGCATATTTACTTTTGCGTGCTTTATTATTTATGCAATTGTAGTTATTTCTTTTCTCCATCATATGCATCATCTCGGGATCGGGAGGTTAGGAGGAGCCGATCGAGGAGCTAGGGAGCTGTTCCAGCCGAGGGTGCAGTCGGAGGAGCCCACGGGGAGACGAAGGACTGACCGACGAGTTGATCGAGTGCCCGAGCACGCCCCCTCGCTACGCTCTCGCGAGGCAAGCCCCGAGCATTCTGCCCTTTCCTATTCTTCCAATTAATTTGACTTGAGTCTTTTATATGTTTCCTGCATTACGTTTAGGGAAATGGTTGAAACCGTTGATGCATTGAGATCCTTGTTGACAGTTGCACTATCCTATATAGAGGTCTAGGTTAATGCTCGTTAAGGCGTGATTCTGCGATGACAAAGTGATTCCGGTCACTTGAGGCTTTGTTGTGAACAATCACATGGGTGATTGTCAAGCTGCTGCTGAGAACCTGATAAATAAAACATGCTAAGATTGGGTGGACATTGTGGTCTTTCCACCTGGTCGATTAAGGACTCATACTTTGTCGGAATGTGGTCGGAAGTTGAACGTACCTGGCATTTAGTAGGCTCCGCGGGGTCGTGAGCCACAAAGCTCGCAAGAATGTTAGGGGCCGGCCATGCTCGCTTTATCGCTCCTCCTTCGGCGGTGGTTGCAGAGGGTTTTTATTGGGTACAAGATGAAAGGCACGATGATGTCAGTCTCGTTGCACACTCACTTGGTGCCCGAGGAGGAGGGGGTAGCCGGCAAGACTGAGACTTTTACGTCCCGTAACGCCTTGAAGAGTGATCGGGTCTGCCTTTGCAAAGTAGACTTGGTTTGTGTCAGGGTATTCGCCAGCTGGTTTGCAATCGATTCGAATCGCCATCTCTCCCGGTCGATTGAGAACCCGAAGTTAGATCCCACGGCAATGTAGTCTAATCACTATAATATCTGTTATCATCATGTTGTTGCCTGTTTTATTCTCGATCAAGTTACTTATATTGTTATTTATCCCATCTGAGCAATGTTTAATCTTGACTATACAGATCTATGTTATGCAATTAATTAATTACCCCGTTAACTTAGAAAAAAATACAAGTAGCATGAGTAGGCTCACTAATCAACTTTATTTGCAAAATAAATGTGAGTCACCAAACCCTAGATAAAGCCCCGGCATAATCCTTGGAGTCTTTTATTTTATTTTAGCTCTGGTAAGTCTAGCCGAGTATTTTGTACTCGTGGTTTTTATTCCCCGTTGTTGCGGTGAGCATATATACCATGGTTATTGTAAGACCTGTCTGTTTCCTGTTGCTGATGAGTAAAGCCAGGGCAAGGCACTTCCGTATCCCTGTCTCATGCTGCTACAGGGTTGACTATCTACTGCACTACTTTGAACTTGTTTTCATTAAAAGACTATTTGGTTTTCGCAAACTCATCGCTTCCGCACTTGAACCCGAATTTGTAATAAATGGTACTTCGCACTCGATGTTTAATATATCGAACTTGGTTTGAAATATCTCTCGCGGATTTTATTACCGAGCTCAAAGATCCCCGCTACTGTTGTTGATGAGTTTGAAATCACTCAGATTTCTCGAATATCGGGTTTATATGGACTCAAGTGTAGATCTGCGATTGCCTCGGTGATTGCGACTTATACTTGATTTCTTATAAATTGGTCGGCTCTCACACGGTGGCATCGAGCTTAGTTTGGTAATTACAAGTCCGATCTGGTATTTAAATTAAAATGAACCACTAATCTTTTGTGAAAAGTTTGTGAAATAAAATTCTTTAAGTGGTGTGAGTAAAAGGTTTGCCAAATCTATTAGTGCCTTGGTCATACCCTTTATGCCCAATTAAGGATATTCGTGGCTTGGCTAACGGGAATGGGTTCATGCATCATATTTTGTTGTTTGTGCTTGGTTGCCGTGGTGGCCAGTAGTACGGGGGCTACTCACTTGAGTGGTCATGTATGGATCAAAATACCTCTACGCCCCCTGTAAGGGGTTGTTCAATGCCTCTACGCCCAAGGTAATGGTGTGAGCCGTGAGAGCATGATCGGATTAATGCCGGTCTAGGGGAAAATAAAATGATTTTGAGAGCTCCTGGTCGGGTAGTGCCCCGTAGACTTGTGTATGGGTACACAGTGTGCTGGGTGTAAAATGTGACGCTCATGCATGGTATGCGATGCCGTCGGTGGACTCGACAAAGCAGGTATATGCAATTTAAATTCTTGCATTGCATAAATATATTGTGGGCTGAAATGAGTTGCGGGTACACTAACAAATAAGAATCGTTAGATCGACTAGACACGATTTATTTTCTTTTGAGAGATCGTAGTTGCCACCATTAAAGCGAATAGAGAATTCTCTTTCCTATTCCGTGAGATACGTAAGAAACGCTCATGCATCATGTTTAAATATTTACATCATGACATTCATGCATTTTTCATCTTTTCCCCTAAATAGTACTCGCCCGTTATTTTGGTAAAACTAAACTGTTGTTTCTCAATCTCACTTTATCTCCTAAATCTTGCTACTGATGGCCCCAACCCCAAATTTCCGGATAGTGGTACGATTGCAGACAAGAAGTTTGGCATGCCCACAGTCTTTGGGCGTGTACTCCAGCCAGATTGGCTACACCGAGGCACCCGCTTTACACTTGGGAGACAGCCCGCAGCGGGTAGATAGTGACCAGGATTCACCTTGTGATTCCTGCCCTTGCGTGCGGCGTCTTTGTATGGGTAGGATGGGATATCACGGAGTATGGACTGTCACCCGAGGCCGCGGCCGACAATGCCGCTTTCCGTGTCTTGAGGAACCCGATGGTGGACCACCCCGAGGTGTTGGTTGGGACGGTCGCTTCCAAATTTCCCCCCGGCCGACCCGCTTTTCACTACTTGGGAGCGGGGTGGTGTGGACCCTTTGCGGAGAGGACGAGGCGAGGAGCGGGATAGCACTTGTGACGCCATGAGTGCTATGTTCATGATGATGCGTATGGTAGTTGGTGCGCAGGACAAGGCCGCGAGGGGCTATGGCGGTTGTAGTTCGCCGGAGGGGTGAGATCGACGAAGTTGGATCCGGGATCGCAGGAGGCCGCGGGGTACGCCGAGGCGCATGCAGGAGAAGGCCGAGGCTTGTCCGCCCAAGAGCCGGCGAGAGTCGACGGAGCGCGTGAGCCGCCCGCATGAAGAAGCGTGTCGAAGCCCTTGAACGCGCTGGCGCTAGCGTGAAGGCCAATGGGTCTCTCGAAGCACGACTTCGCGTGCCGCCGCTTAGCGGTGAGAGAGAGCCGAGGCCGCGCATGTGGAGATCAAGGAGAGGCCGGAGACTCGAGTGCGAAAGTACACCAACGCGGCGAGAGGAGTACTACCGCCCGGTATTCACACCTACCACTACCCCATGGGTGTAGATGACGAGAACCCACAGATAGTGGTGCAAAGCAGAAATAGCAAATTTAGGAGGACCAGGACGGAGACCCCACTTCTCGCCAAGACCACAGGAGTAGATGACCGTGGATGCCCCGCTTAGACTTCCGTAGCTGCTACCACGCAGACCTTGATCTAGTTGAGACACCCTTGTAGCCGAGCGGTGTAGTGCCACGCCTATCATGTAATTTCCTTTTATTTGTGAGACTACTATTATGTCAAACTTGGATCCGCATCATTTGAGACCTCCTATGTATCCGTTGAGACTTTAATTTAGTTATTATCCACATTTATGTTCGAATTCGATATATATGTCGTGAGCGCCGATTCTGAGATTTATGTTGGTGATGCAACATTTCGTTGCCCTTTGTTGCGAAAATCTTCGTACACATATTGCGTTGACATAACCGTGATGTTGATGAAAGACTATATTGAGTTTATTGTTACCGTTATTGTGGATGAATTTATTCTCTCAATAAATTCCGCGTAACCTAAATTCAATATCTAAGCTTTGGACAACATCATCCGATGGTTATTGTTAATTCGATTTGTGCGCATGCCGCAAACTCGATCCGTCTTTGGGGAGATCGGCGGATCCACCTCCCCAAAATCGAGCGGTTCTTTGATCGCCTCTTGGGGAGATGCGTAACATTGCACGCAACACCGAAAGGGGGGGAGGAGGTCGAGGTGGTGCCGAGGGTGATGGATTTCAAGCGCATAAAAAACTTTAAGGCCACCGAACCACCAAAGTTCACCGAGGCGATTGAACCCATGCAAATGAGGAATGGCCGACTTCGATAGAGGATAAGTTTCGGTTGGTGAATCCGCCTAAGACCCAAAAAGGCAGAATTTGTGACACACTTGCCGGAATGACCCGCAGCGATATGGTGGAAGAATTAACGTGCTACCATACCGCCAATAACCCTATCACTTGGAGTGCGCTTCACGCCAGCCTTTAGAAGGACCTACATAATCGGCGGTGCTCGCGCAGAGAAATTGGGGAGTTCATTAAGCCGAGTCGACAACAAGACCATGAGCGTAGTACCTACAGGCTTTTAACAACTTGTCTAGGTATGCTCCGAGAGATGGTTAACACCGAGGAGAAGAAGCTAGCCGCTTTCAAGAGAGGGCTGAACCGAAGATGCGTATACCATGGGAAACAACTCGAGGGACACTTTCCGGGAGTTTGTGACTAATTGTCGTCATCAGGAGAAGAGTATCGCCTTGTATGCTGCAACCAAGGGAAAGAAGAGACCGTTTGAGGGAAACTCCGCGCAGCGAATCAGTTGGTTCCTTTGGGCGTCGCCGAAACTACCGCCCACCTGCCACGCCTTCGCGCTTTGTGCCACCACAGAAGAAGAACCTGGGTGGAAATCATTTCAAAAGGGTGGTGATGAATCCTGCACCGAAAGGGAAGCCAGCTTAGGGAAATGCACCACGCCCAAAGCCGTTCAACACCAACAATTGCTTCAATTGTGGTAAGCCCCGCATTATTCCGTGAATTGCCCACGCCTAGGAGGAATTACAAGCAAAGATGGGGATGGCACACTTCACCGCCTTTGAGGAAGTTCCGGAGGGAGAGACCGCGACACGGCCGCGCGTGCTTAGTTAACAATCGTAGTGCTTGTTGTTTTGTTTGATTCTCGATCATCGCATTCATTCATGAGTCAAGAGTTTGCTAAAAGAAATAGTGAGAAGGTATCTGACTTAGGGTTTGGTTATCGGATTAGTTCGTGAGGGCCCACCAGTTGACTAGGCAGAGGGTTAATGAGGTGAAGATCCCGATGGGTGACCTAGAAATAATAACCTCGTTGATCGTTTTACCCGGCCCGTGTTTGGATGTTATCCTCGGAATGAATTGGATGAAGAGTTGGGGGGCAGTTATAGATACAGTGAATCGAGTAGTGCTGTTGAAACACCCCCGAGACTCCACTGAACATCAGATTCTGCTACCCAAAACCATTGACCTTAACCGTGTTTCAGCCGCTTTGTGAGTGACAGGTATCTCTGACATACCTATAGTCTGTGATTTTCTGGACGTATTCCCGGAAGACCTACCTGGATTGCCACCAGATAGGGATGTTGAGTTTGCAATAGAATTGATTCCGGGGACTGCTCCTATTTCCCGGAGACCTTACCGAATGCCACCCAATGAGTTAGCAGAACTAAAAGTACAACTCTAGGAGTTGCTGGAGAAAGGTTTCATTAGACCTAGTTCGTCACCTTGGGGATGCCCAGCCCTGTTTGTGAAAAAGAAAGATCAGACGTTGAGGATGTGTGTGGATTATAGGCCACTCAATGCGGTAACTATGAAGAATAAATACCCATTACCCCGCGTTGACATACTTTTTGACCAGTTGTCTCGAGCCAAAGTGTTCTCGAAGATAGACCTTCGATCTGGGTACCATCAAATTAAAATCGGACCCCGGGATATACCCAAGACCGCATTTTCTATGCGGTATGGTTTATACTGAAGTATCTCGTCATGTCCTTCGCTTGACGGCCCGATGCTCCAAATAAGATTTCATGTGTTTGATGAATTCGGTGTTTATGCCCGAACTAGACCAGTTCATGGTTGTATTCATCGATGACATCTTGGTATATTCTGAGAATGAGGAGCAACATGCTGAGCATTTGAGGATAGTCTTGGAGAGACTCAGGGAGCATAAGTTGTATGCAAAATTCAGTAAGTGTGAGTTTTGGCTAAAGGAAGTGCATTTCTTGGGACATGTGTTATCTGAGAATGGAATTTCAGTTGATCCTAGTAAGGTGCAAGAGGTGCTGGATTGGAAAGCGCCAGTTTCAGTTTCTGAGATTCGAAGTTTTCTAGGATTGGCTGGATACTATCGTAGGTTTATACCGGATTTCCCCAAAATAGCTAAACCTATGACCCGATTGTTACAGAAGGATGAGAAATTTGTGTGGACGCCGGAGTGTGAAGCAGCGTTTCACACCTTGCAAACGTTGTTGACTACAGCTCCAGTGCTTGCACAACCGGACATTCAGAAACCATTCGACATGTATTGTGACGCATGTGGTACCGGATTGGGATGCGTACTCATGCAAGAGGGCAGAGTTATTGCATATGCATCACGTCAGCTAAGGAAGCATGAGGTTAATTATCCGACCCATGACTTAGAGCTTGCTGCCGCTGGTACATGCCTTGAAAATCAAGGCGTCATTACTTGCTTGGTAATGTATGTCATGTTTACACCGATCACAAGAGCCTGAAGTACATTTTTACTCAAGAGGAGTTGAATATGAGACAGAGAAGATGGTTAGAGCTGATAAAGGACTACAACATCGAGTTGCATTATCATCCGGGCAAGGCCAATGTTGTCGCGGATGCTTTGAGTAGGAAGACACATTGTTTGTTAGGACAAGTCGAATCCCGGGAGGTTTTTCCTCCTATGATGCAATATCCAGATACAGAACGAGTTACAGAACAGGATTGTAGAGGGCCAGAAATTGGATAAAGGAATTGCACATATCAAGAAGAAGATAGAGAAGGAACCTAGTGATCATTTTTTCAGGTGGATGAGAATGGAGTTCTTTGGTATGATGATCGCCTTGTCGCGTGCCAAAAGACCGAGAGTTGAGGGAACAGATCCTAACAGAGGCTCATTCATCAAAGTTGACAATTCACCCCGGTAGTAACAAGATGTATCGGGATTTGAGGACTAGGTTTTGGTGGACAAAGATGAGAAAGGAGATTGCTGCACATGTGGCTCGATGTGACAATTGCTTTTAGAGTTAAAAGTCGCTCACATGAAGACTGCAGGATTGTTACAACCGTTGCCAATTCCTCGATTGGAAATGGGATGAGATCACGATGGACCTAATTGTCGGGTTTGCCGCGAAACCCGGAAGGGATTTGACTCTATTTGGGTAATTGTGGATCGTTTAACCAAAGTGGCTCACTTTATTCCGATTAACATAAGCTACTTAATCCCACCAATATGCGAGCTGTACATTTTCTCATGTACTTCGTTTGCATGGAGTACCGAAGTCGATAGTGTCGGATCGTGGATCCACGTGGACCAATCGATTTTGGGAGAGCCTACAGGAAGCCCTAGGAACCAAATTATTTCATAGTTTCGCCTACCACCCACAAAACCACGTGCCAAATTAAGCGAGTAAACCAAATAATTGGAAGATATGTTGAGAGCTTGTGTTTTGACAAATAAAAGGTTCTTGGGACAAATGGTTGCCGATGCTGAATTCATTGGTACAATAACAGTTATCAAGCTAGTATTCAGATGCACCTTTTAAAGCGTTGTACGGAAGGAGATGTAGAACACCCCTGAATTGGATAGAGACAGAGAGCGACCCTACTATGGCATTGACTTGATAGAGGAGGCCGAAAGCGTAAGGTGAGAATCATAAAGCAAAACATGAAGGCTGCCCAGATCGCCGGAAGAGTTATGCCGATAAAGTTTAGGAGACCTATTAAGTTCCGTGTTGGTGACTACGCCTATTTGAAAGTATCACCAATGAAGAGAGTGCAACGTTTTGGAGTGAAGAGGAAGCTAGCGCCTAGATTCGTAGGCCCCTACAAAATCATTGCCACTAAGGGAGAGGTAGCGTATCGCTTAGAGTTGCCAACAGACATGGAAAGAATTTTCAATGTATTTCACGTATCGCAACTGAAGAAATGTTTGAGAGTTCCGTGAGGAACGAGTATCGTCCGAAATGTTGAGATCAAATCGGATTTGACCTATTACGAAGAACCAACAAAGGTGTTAGATACCAAGGAAAGAGCTACCAGGGGCAAAGTAGTGAAACAGTACAAGATTCTTTGGGGGAAATCATGGGGAAAATGATGCGACATGGGAAACGGATGAGTATCTTCCGAGGAACTACCCCCAATTTTATAACAAATGGTTAGTACCACCGTAATCTTGGGACGAGATTCCTTTTTTAGGGGAAAGATTTGTAACACCCTAGGTGTTAAGCATCTTGAAAGCATGAGCATTTGCATATCATGATCATCATTTCATGCATAAGCATGTAATAGTAGCATTCACTTTGACTTTACTCTCATTCATACTTGTTTGATCTAGCTACTATAGAATCCTTGCTATAATGATGTTTTGGACCTAGATTATGCCTAGATGTATTTTTAGTATAATTTAGGGCCATGTTTGAGCTTGAGTTTCAATTTATAAAATTTTCATAAAATATCCCTAGAGTGTCAAACCTCTTTGACCCATTTTGAAACTCATTTCAAAAGTGCTTGATAGAAATGTTTTTGGCAAAAAGTTTCTACTAGGGAAGTGAAGTACTTTTTATGTAGATCAAAAGCTTTGTTATGATTTTCTCATGAAAAGGTTTGGAAATGACCCAAATAGAGCCCCCCAAGTTTGAGTCAACTTGAGTCAAGATTCAAACCCTGATTTTGAATGTTTGAAGTTGACCTTGCAGTTTTTTAATTTTTATTTCCAAATCTAGGCCGAATTAGAAAAAGTTCATATTGAGAGTTTTGTAGCTTATGAAATTCTCTACAAAGTTGATGTTTTGACTTTTTCCAAATTCCACACGAATCTCGATGCACAGACCAAAGTTTGCCGCTGGTTTAGAAAAACAGAAGGGGGGTATCGGGGCCGTCCGGGCCGACAACGCCGGGCGACGTGCGGGCTTCACGCCCGCCGCCGATGTACGCCCCGGTCCCGCGCCGTGCCTTAAAACATGCGCACCCACGCCGCGCTACACCCTAGCCGCGACTCCACTTTGCGCCGCCGGCTGCTCAGGCGCTGAGCAGCTCGCCACGGCCAGCTGCCGACCGAAAGCTCCGCCGCCCGCGTTCCATCGCCAGCCGCCGAGCCAAAAACGCCCCAAACCACGTCCCAAACCCCGCTTACGTCATGCATTACGCTGAAGCCGTCAACGAATCGAGGTGACCCCGGTGAGCGCCTCGCTTTCTCCCGCACTCAGCGCGCCGCCGGGCGAGCCGCCATGGCCGCCGATTGGGGCAAGCCGCCGCTGAAGCTCGTAGATCGAGCTTTCGCTCGTCTTTTTCGTGTTTTAGCTCCGCCTAGATGTGCTCGAGCTACCGAGGTAGCTGGATGAGTGGATCCGCCGCCATTCCGCCGGGACACGCCGTCGCCGACGTGCTGCCCGTGAGCGCCGCTGCACTACCCCGTCCCTTCGCCGTCGTTGTTCCGTTAGGGGCCTCTAGCTTGCTTGCATGTCACTGTAGAGCCTAGGAGAGTACAGAACGGCCACTAGTGTGCCGCCTGTCACCGGAGAAATAGCCTGTGCTCCGCCGCCCACGCCGCCAGGAGCCCGGTCGCCGCCGCCGCCGTTTTAGTTCGCTTTTAGGTCGAACCAACCGCACCAACGCCGCGTCCATCTCGTCGAGTAGATGCTTTTAGGATACTTGGTCGCGTGAAATGGTCACCGATGGCGAAAGTTCGCCGCCCGATCAAGCTGCCGCGCCGCCCCCGCTCTCAGATACGTAATACACCGCTGGGCCCCTTGATTTTTCTTTTTCTTTTATCTTTTTCTCGTTTTCCAGTTTTTGAGTGAAAAGCTTTAGAAATTCATAACTTGGTCATTTTGAGTCCTTTTTGAGTGAAACAAATTTTGCCATGCTTGTTAGGGAATAGGCTACAGTATAAAAATTATGAAATCTTATTTTCTGACAACTTTTATATAGAGTTTTATTTAGGGCTAGAAATACATGGAAAATTGAGGAAATTCATATCTTTTAATATGTGCAAGATAAAAAATATGCTTCCTGTGTGAAAAGTGCTTGTTTTTGTGAGTAGATTCCATGACAAATATCATGCAGGGTATGTTCTATAGAAGAAATGTGATTTTCTATTTATGTGCTATTTGCTAGTTGATCTTTGGAAATTCATAGAAAAATAATTAGTAGGGTTTTTGCTATAAAACTTGGTGTGGTGGTTCTTGATAGGTTTTAGGAGCTTTTTATACTCAGAAATCTGTTGCTTGACACTTTTCATAATGCAAAAGTATTTTCTTGCCTAGGTTTAGTGTCAACTTGTGATTTTTGTGTAGGACAGTAGGAGTATGATCTTGCTTGAAATTTTTATGGTAGCTGTTACATTCCAAAGTACCATGCTCTGGTAATTTTGCTAGAATTTTTATGAAGTAGTTTTGTATTTATTTTATTTATGGTGCATGGAAAATAGGCTAGAAATGTATGTTTATGTGAAAGTAATATGTATTTATATTTTTTATTATGTGTTTCTAGCATTATTATGATCTGTTGGTAAGCTTAGTTTGGTTAGCTCAATAGTTTTTACAATTTCTTGTTCTAGCATTTTACTTAATATTAGGGTGCAAGTGTAGTGTTTGCTAGGGCATGTTATTTCATGTGCCTTAAATTATCTTTTGCCATGTTCAGTAGATTTATTTGGTAGATAATTACTTGATTTACTTGCTGGTTGAGTTTGGGATAAGTTGCATGATTAGTTTATGAGTTATAGAGGATGCAAGTGAAGGTTTAAGTAGAAATAGGGTCTCTATTTTTCTAGATTTCGAGGCTGATAGGTTTAGAATCAGCTCTGGACATTATGGAGTGTTTTGTAGGAAATTCTATTAGCTTTCCATAGAGTATTTATTTGCTTGATTCGGAGTTGTAGAACTTCCTGTGTGGTTGTTTAAGTAACAACATGTCTAGCTGTCATTTCCTGTTATTAGTGAATAAAGTGTTGTTTTGATGCAAGTGTTAGGATTTCTTGTGTAGGTTTAATTGTGTTTTCTACGAAGAGATATCCACTTACTAATAGCTTGCATCATGAAGCATCCATTCATCATGCATATTTACTTTACGTGCTTTATTATTTATGCAATTGTAATTATTTCTTTTCCCCATCATATGCATCATCTCAGGATCGGGGAGGTTAAAGGAGCCGATCGAAGAGCCGGGGAGCTATTCCCAGCCAAGGGTGCGATCCGGAGGAGCCACAGGGAGACGGCGGACTGACCGACGAAGTTGATCCAGTGCCCGGAGCACGCCCCCTACGTTCTGCTTGAGGCAAGCCCCGAGCATTCTCGCCTTTTCCTATTCTTCCAATTAATTTGACTTGAGTCTTTTATATGTTTCCCTGCATTACGTTTAGGGAAATGGTTGAAACCGCTGATGCATTGAGATCCTTGTTGACAGTTGCCCTATCCTATATAGAGGTCTAGGTTAATGCTCAGTAGCGTGATTGCAGTAGATAGTGATTCCGGTCACTTGAGGCTATGTTGTGAACAATCACATGGGTGATTGTCGAGCTGCTACTGAGAACCTGATAAATTAAACATGCTAAGATTGGGTGGACATTGTGGTCTTTCCACCTGGTCGATTAAGGACTCATACTTTGTCGGAATGTGGTCGGAAGTTAAACGCATTCGCATTTAGTAGGCTCCGCGGGGTCGCGGAGCCACGGCTCGCAAGAATGTTAGGGGCCGGCCATGCTCGCTTTATCGCCCTCCTTCTACCGGCTGCGTGGGTTTTATTGGGTACAAGATGAAAGGCACGATGATGTCGGTCTCGTTGCACACTCACTTGGTACCCGAGGAGGAGGGGGGTAGCCGGTAAGACCGGGAGACTTTACGCCCCGTAACGCCTTGAAGAGTGATCGGGTCTCCCTTTGCAAAGTAGACTTGGTTTGTGTCGTGGTATTCGCCACCGGTTTTGCAATCGATTCAATCGCCATCTCCCCGGGTCGGTGAGAACCTGGGTTGCGTCCCACGCAATGTAGTCTAATCACTATAATATCTGTTATCATCATGTTGCCGCCGCTTTTATTCTCGATCAAGTTACTTATATTGTTATTTATCCTACTTGAGCAATGTTTAATCTTGACAATACAGGATCTATGTTATGTAATTAATTAATTACCCTCGTTAACTTGGAAAAAAATACAAGTAGCATGAGTAGGCTCACTAATCAACTTTATTTGCAAAATAAATGTGAGTCACCTGAACCCCGTGATAAAGCCTAGCATAATCCTTGGAATCTTTTATTTTATTTTAGCTCGGGTAAGTCTAGTCGAGTATTTTGTACTCGTGGGTTTTATTCCCGTTGTTGCGGTGAGCATATATACCATGGTTATTGTAAGACCCGTCTGCTTTCCCCGCTGTCGATGAGTAAAGCCGGGGCAAGGCACTTTCGTATCCCCGCCTCATCCGCTCTGTGGGTTGACTACCTACCGCACTACTTTGAACTTGTTTTTCGTTAAAAAGACTATTTGGTTTTCGCAAACTATCGCTTCGCACTTGAACCTGAATTTGTAATAAATGGTACTTCGCGACTGATGTTTAATATATCGAACTTGGTTTGAAATACCGCGATTTTATTACGAGCTCAAAGATCCTGCGCTGTTGTTGACGAGTTTGAAATCACTGGTATTTCGGAATACCGGGTTTATATGGACTCAAGTGTAGACTGCGATTGCCTCGGTGATTGCGACTTATACTTGATTTCTTATAAATTGGTCGGCTCGCCACATTCCCCATCTTGTTTCGATACGTGAGGTCGACATAGAGATTTTCTTCGAATTCCAAGATTTCACTCTAAACAAGTGCTACTTTGAGGGGCGTATGACAAGTGATTCTTAGAAAAAAATGCTTTGGTGGTCCGCTTCTTCAAATTTACTTGAATTACATAGAAAATCTTTAAAGCTGACCTACGCATCAAACAAGAAGGGAACGACATGAAAGCTATTCAGTTAGGTGGATAGAAGTTAGATGATGGCAGGATCAATTAAATTACGCTCCACAACCATTAATATGTTTCCTGATGTGGCATAGGGATCGCTAGCTTATGATTTCTCAAGGCGAACTCAAAATAAAAGAGAAGTTTCCAATATGGCTATAGAATCGAAGCTAGACTTTTTTGTGGTTGTGAATCAATGCCTCACCCTAAAGAACCTAAATTTGGAAGAAGGGACCATTAGAGAGTTTTTCTAAGAATCACTTGTCATAGGCCTGGAAAGTAGCACTTGTTTAGAAGTGGAAATCTGGGAATTCTAAAGAAAATCTCTGTCGACCTACGTATCAAAAACAAGAAGGGGAAATCTTAATAATTTAAAAGCTATATAGAAATAGGTGATAGGTTAGATGATGGTAGGATCAATTACATTGCGTTTCCCCAAATCAATATATGTTTCTCGATGTGACACTAGAGACTGCTTAGCGATGATTTCAAATAAGTAACTCAAAAACGAAGAGAAGTATCCGATCGTGCTATAGAATCGAAATGACTTTTCTTCATAATAGAATCAAACGCCTCACCCTAGTGAGCCTAAATTTCAAGAAGTGACCATTAAGCGTTTCTTTTCTAGGAATCACTTGTCATAGGCCTCAAAGTATAATTCTGTTTAGAGGAAATCTTGGAATTCTAAAGCTCACCTAATATTGAAATAAGAA
Organism: Hyparrhenia diplandra; assembly: GCA_015847255.1. NCBI lineage: Eukaryota > Viridiplantae > Streptophyta > Magnoliopsida > Poales > Poaceae > Hyparrhenia > Hyparrhenia diplandra. The sequence continues at coordinate 1,726 of JADLZK010007149.1, read as the reverse complement.
GGGAACGACACCCAGCTGCAATGAGGAAGTTAGTGGGATAGGTTATATGATGGTAGGATCATCACAAGCAAGGCCCCAACCGTTAATATATGTTTCGATGTGACACTAGGACTGCTGGCGATGATTTAACATGAACTCAAAACGTAAGAGAAGTTAGCAATCCGGCTATAAAATCCAGGCTTTTAATTTTTTCATGGTTGTGGAATCAAATGCCTCACCCTAGGGAGAGCCTAAATTTAAAGAAGTGACCACTGTGTAGAGTTTTTCTCATGAAACACTTGGCATGTGGGCCCGCAAAGTAGCACTTGTTTAGAGTGAAATCTTTGGAATTCCAAAGAAAATCTCTGTGTCGACCTACGCATCGAAAACAAGAAGGGGAAACCTACACCTGAAAGCTACTGTAGCAAAGTTAGGGTGGATAGGTTAGATGATGGTAGGATCAATTGACATTGGTGTCCCCACACGTTAATATATGTTTCTGATGTGACACTAGGGACCCACTGCAATGATTTTCAGCGAACTCAAACACACGAGAAGTTTCCAATCGCATTATAGAATCGGAAGCTAGATCTCTCTCGTGGTCGTGGAATCAAATGCCCTCACTCCTAGGGAGCCCAAATTTAAAAGAAGTGGACTGCGAGTGTTTTCAGCAATCACTTTGTCATAGGCCCTCAAAGTTAGCACTTTGTTTAGAGTGAAATCTTGAATTCTCTAAAGAAAATCTCCTCGGTTTGTTTCACCTACGATCGTAAAACAAGAAGGAACGCATTACCCAGTAAGCATGTGAGGAAGTAAGCTGGATAGGTTTAGATGATGGTAGGATCCAAATGCCTCACCCTAGGGAGCCTAAATTTGAAGAAGCGGACCATTGGAGAGTTTTTCTAAGAATCACTTGTCATAGGCCCTAAAAAGTAGCACTGTTTAGAGTGAAATCTTGGAATTTCCAAAGAAAAATCTAGTGTCGACCTACGATCGAAAAACAAGAAGGGGAACATAATAACTAAAGCTACGAGGGAAGTTAGGGTGGATAGGTTAGATGATGGTAGGATCAATTAAATTGCGCTCCCCAACCGCTAATATATGTTTCTGATGTGACACTAGGGATCACGGGCGTATGATTTCAGCACTAACTCAAAAACAAAGAGAAGTTTCCAATCCGGGCTATAGAATCGAGCCAGACTTTTTCGTGGTTGTGGAATCAAATGCCTCACCCTAGGGAGCCTAAATTTAAAGAAGTGGACCACTGGAGAGTTTTTTTCTAAGAATCACTTGTCATAGGCCTCAAAGTAGCACTTGTTTAGAGTGAAATCTTGGAATTCCAAAGAAAAATCTCTCGTGGTTCGACCTACGATCGAAAACAAGAAGGGGAACGACACGTAAAGCTACATAGGAAGTTAGGGTGGATAGGTTAGATGGCTTGGTAGGATCACCTGGCGTACAGCGCTCGGCTCAAGCTAATCTATGTTTCTCGATGTGACACTAGACTCGCCGGGCCTTGATTTACAAAGCACGTAACTCAAAACGAAAGCAGGTGTTTCCAATCCCGGCTTATAGAATCGAAGCCAGACTTTTTCGCGGTTGTGGAATCAAATGCCTCGCCCTAGGGAGCCTAAAATCAACAAGTGGACATTAGGAGAGTTTTTGCTAAAGAATCACTTCGTCATAGGCTCCCAAAGTAGCACTCTGTTTAGAGTGAAATCATATCGAAATTCCAAACGAAAATCTC
>JADLZK010007148.1:0-72041 GCA_015847255.1 Hyparrhenia diplandra | reverse complement strand
CCTGCAGGAAGGACTGCATCACCTCAAACCCGCCAGTGATGAACACTGTGTCGTTTTCTTACGGCCTCCCCGCCCTCCTCTATGCCGACTCTGGACCAAGCTTCTCCAGTCCCTCCACCGCCATCTTGGTCAACCCAAGCGACTCCGCCATTGTCGTAGTACTAGCTTAGTCGCCCCACCTTGCTCTTGTGTGTTTAAAAGGTAATGCTCCGAGTTGTGTGTGCCCACTGGGAACCTGAACATGAGGGTTATAAATCCGAGACTGATCAGGACCAATAATGCTCTCAGTGACGTGCGCTACCACTCCAATTCAATAATTGTCTTCCTGTAAATTCAAAACCATGACATTTCCATTGCTTGCTAATGAAAATGGGGCCCCTCGGTTCAAAAAAAATAAATAAATAATTGTACTGCCCCTTTGTGGTTAAGAAATGCAATTTTGTTTTTAAAGAGCGTCTATGCTAAAATTGACCAAAGTAGTAAAAAAATACTACTTATAATAATAAAATAAGTAGCATTAGATTAATACAAAATATATTTCGTAAGAAAATCTAAATTGATAGAGTACAAATATTAATACTATCTTCTAGCATCGATCATAACTGAATCTCGAATGTGCTCCAATCGAGCTTTGACACGCATCTACGCGTACGAAATGTGCCAGCTGGGGCCAGGTTGAGCAATATGCATGCCGTACTGTTGACGGACCACCCGGAATCAGCTACCCTTGGACTGTTACTGGCACTGTGATAGCGATGTATGAATCCTCGTGTGAACAAAGATGACTCACAAATCACAAAGGAATGGTGTGAAGGTGGTTAGCTGTTCGGGGATTGAAATATGGGGTTATAAACTGAGATTGATTCACAGGACCAATGATGTATTGTCGCAAGCATTTACCCCACTTGAATGAATAGTGCTCACTGCCCCCTCTCCATCCCATTTCCTTCTTCACCAACTGGATTGAATGTGCACCACAATCGAGCTTGGACATAGATCCACGCACTGAATGTGCCGGCTAACCAGCTAGAGGCAAACGTATGTCAGATTGACCTCAGCTCAATCAGCTCCCGTTCTGGATGAGACGAAGAGATAGAATGTGGAGCAGAGAGTAGTGAGTCAGAAAGTCGCCACCAGTCCGCAAAACCGCATCCAGGTACGTGGCGGTCCATTCCCGCCTATTGGCACAGTAATGCCTGTTTGCTGACAAGTACCAATCATCACCGAAAACGGCTCCGCCCGGGACGCACGCGGAAGCAGATGCCGGCGCCACTTTCCTCACAGAGGCGACGCCGGCGGCGTTGCACCATTGAGCTACGCGGGCGGCGGTTCGCAAATGCGCCGCGTGGGAAAACGGCGGCGGAGAGGTGCGCGGCGGCGCTCGGTGCACAGAATGCTGAAGCGGTGGCTGTGTCTTGAAGCTGGAAGGAGACTACGCTACAGGCTGTATGGGCCTTGGCCCAAAACATTTTATGCCCCATTTCTTCCTTAAATAAATTTTTACTTAAAATGAGGCTTATGTGTTATTAAATATTTCAATCGCGCCACTAGTATACGATTTAATTGGTGCAAGATGGTCAATTATACAAATGTTCCCACAACCAGTGGACACTGGTACTTTAATATCTTCCATACATTAAAAACAGAAGAGCAATTCAGCCAAACATTCTTTCCATAAGACCTACAGTCATTTCCGCAAACACATATAGCTTCTTTTAAAAAGCCACTTCTCTCGGAGAAGCTGCGCCGAAGCAGTTTTGAGAGTATATATAGATAAGGCAAGCGCGGGGTAAAAGGCTAAAAGCACTGGCCAAATTCCACCTGCATAGTGACAGAGTTTATCACGCTTAGAATAAGACAACGACATATTCTTCAGACAACGCATGAAAGCGTCTGATGATCTTGTCGAAACAAACAAAATAGATGCAAAACGGGAACTCCTGTGTGAACGCATCATATCCCACAAAGTCCCGTGCCATGCAATGACGAACTTGTGATGTGTAGATCAATTGCTACATTGTAGATGCTTCGTTGCTGCCTTTTTCTTATATAATGCAGCAATACAACTTCTCGCCGAACTGACATAATTGCTCGCCAATATTGTATCACTCGAAGTAGTAACCCATACCATCCTGACTTCAGCTGATTGTCTGTTCCCGTCTGTACAGAGCCTGTGAAATTTTAAGAAACTGAAAACGCTACACCGTGAAGAACAAACACTGAGAGTTTCTCAAACCCAACGGGTCGACTCCGCGCATCTTGTGCCATGTACACAATACAAGGTATAAAGAATGTTGAGTTTTATAAGCAGCAGCAGCAAGCAGCAGCAGACCACCAAACACACGTCTCCCAGCCTAGGTACAAAATTAAACACAGCAAACACAATAAGCAAGCCCTCTCCTGTCCCATCCCATCCCTAAGCCGTCCCCAGGAGTGTGGGAGAGTGCCCATGCAAAACATTGTCTTGTACTTCTCTGTACGTGTGTGTGTATATCTGCAGCAAGGTGCACAAGCACATGACCTCCTCTGCGAGGAATACAAAGGATACAACCAGTACCTCAAGCCTGTCAAAACGCGCCCATGTGACCGGCCCCATGCCTCGATGGGCTGCTGTTTCGTGGTTCTGGGTCGCATTTAAACGCCCCGCCTCAAGGGGTCCTCGCAGCCAAACGAGTAGCCCCGCCGTTGTAGCGTCACTCGCTCTTCATTGAATCAAAACCCTCGCAAACGGGGTCGCTTCTGTCATGGTCGCTGCTGCTGTTCATGGAATCATACCTCATGCAGCTGCTTGCCCCCACCCTGATCTGAAGTGCTGCGGAAAGAACTCAACCTCGCGAAAGGTGTCATTGCCACCGCTTGTCAGCATTGCTCTCGAAGGAATCGACCAGAAGCTGTCGCATTGTCCAAAGGGAATTGCTCTTTGCACGCCCAATGAGCTGTACTGAGACATGGTGTTTTAACGACCATCTCCCGCTTCACTGTACCTTGGGTGTGTAGCTTGAGTTGTGCATCAGAGTACTCGAACTCAAGAATCAAAGAATCCCTTTTGCTCTTGCTGCTACATGCTGCTGGCAGTGGGAGATACTTGCTCTACTTGGCCTAGAATCAAAAACAGTGATCTCTGCATTGAGTGTTTTAAAAGAGCTCTAAGAATGGTTTTTTGCATTGGTGTGCTCGAACAAACCAAAAACAGATCCTGTACATGTATACTCGAACAGAATCAAATATTTAGATCTCTGCACCGTGTGTACCAGGAATGAATCAAAGAGTGAATTCTGTATTGGCGCGGCTTGGGACAGAATAAATCAAAAGACTGAGTTCTGCATCGTGTACTAGGAAACAGAGAAGTCAAAGACGGATTTCTGAACTGGCGTGCTCTGGGATGGAATCAAAAGACAGATTTGAACTGGCGCCGGGATGGAATCAAAGATGGATTTCCTGAACTGGCGTGCCTGGGATGGAATCAAGAAAGGTTTCTCCATTGAGCAATACCAGGAACAGAAATCAAAGGATGGTTTCTGTTCCTGACAAATGAATCTACCAGAAGAGGAACCTCCAGTTCTATCGGGGAAGACCTTGTGGCCCCAAAGAAGAGATCTGAATCACCATTCTCACCATCCTGAGAAACAAATCAGAGGTAAGTGCTAGATAATGCAGTATGGGTACAAACATATAACAGTATGACAGACATCAGAAAGAATGAACAGAGTCCAACCTTTATGACCAAAGTTCCATAGAGAGTCACTGTTCATGCCATGATCAAAAAGATGGGCCCCATGAGTGTCCATCGTGGTTTTATCTCCATGAGTAGGGAATCCATTGCTCCACGGGTTGCTGTAAAATTCAGCAGTGAATAAGATAGCTTGCATAAAACAAAACACTAATAAATACTATAAAACTGAAAAAGGGTCAAAATTCTTAACAATGTGTCCCTCGAGATTCCTCCTTCCAATGAAAAAAAAGTTAATATGCTATATTTCCAGCATGCTAGAAGTGTGTTTACATAAAAACAATCAGGTACTAAATTTGCAGTTGGATAACGATATAGCGGCGCAAACAAAGCACAGGCGTGAAGCCTGGCTTATAGGGAGAAGCCAACGCCTATATAGCTTTACGGCATGTAGATCATGCCTGAACCTGTAAACATTTTTTCACCAAAAGAATAGTCAAAAGAAGCTTAGCTGCAATAACTTCTTACAGTTGTATTCAAACTAGATGGTATTACAAACAATGTTTTTTCTAGCAAGAGATGTGTATCTATAATATAAAATGAAAAAAAGAATATGTACCTCTCAGTGGCACGCGGTGAGACGCCATTTGTTCCAGATTGTTCAGTAGAACCATCCTTTTTGTTCTTTGAAAGGACTAACTGGAGGACTTTTTGGCCGCAATTTGGTTTGCTATTTGATGTTGTTTTTTTGTGGTTCGGGACTGTCTCGCTCCGCAGCAGCAGCAGCAGCAGATTTATCACCCTTATTGTCTTCTTTTCCTGCTGATGCCCCATTTGATGCTTTAACATCTTCAGTAGGTTGACTCTTTTGGTGCCAATGGGAGGCTCCACTTCAACTGTTAGCCTTTTATTATAGAGAATCCTGATAAATACAAGCACAGCACCATATATATAGAGTTTAGTATGCAAATGGTCAACATAAACACGATTCACAATAATGGACATGGTGGCAGGATCAAGATTCAAAATTAGCATACCATTCACCAAATCTATCCCATTCTTCATCCTATGAAGCAGCTGTCTCTTTGTATTCCAGGTTGCCAACCTAAAATATGACAAATAGATGAAAAGAGCAAGATCCGCCCAGCAACTGGGGAATTGATAGAAAAAAAAAATTGATCTTTGTAATTAACAGTGCATCAATAATCTGATACAAAAAAAATAGCAAGAGCTCAAGTTAAGATTAAGCTTTTATGAACATAGATATTATGATGCAAGTAAATTATAATCTTAAAAAGATTGATTTTAGTTTTGGCATTAGCAATAGCTGACAGACAGAGAATTAGTGTACAGTGTCCATTTAAAACAAGAAACACAACCAAAAACAAGCAAATGTTGGATAAAAAGCCAAAAGACAAAGAGTAGTAAATAAGTACCAAAAGGAAGCTCCACTAAAGTAGTTGGCTTAGCTCAGCCCATCTCTTTGCATTGCTCATTCAAAGATTTCACAAGCTTCCTCAAGATCTGACTGTATCTTATTAGCCCCGCCTCCTATAAAATGTAGAGGGGGCAAAGGATCAGACAACAGATGTAAAAGCATGCTGCAATGAAAGATATTGATGAACAAAAAAAACAGACCTGAAAGTTTTCATCACCTTCATCCCTTTTTTGCAGCCAACTATGGCATTATAAATTTCCAACAACTTTTTCTCCTGCAAACATACAAAAAATTAATAATATGACGATTACAGCCAGATCTTGAGGATGAAGTTGCAAGCATTCTAATAGAATCATGTAAATATACCTGGATCTCACTTAAAAAGTAGCCTCATCCATTGTTAGTTTTTGATGATACATCTCCAACCTTCTTGCATTTCTCATCATATTTTTGCAGAAAGGGATTGACCTTTTGATTAGAGAATTGACAACTGTGGGAGATTCATATAAAACAGCATAAAAGTGTGGAAACTCTTGCATGCCATTCTACAAGGGACTTCATAGGACATAAATCACGCTAAAATAATTATAATGCCCTCACGCTGACATAAAAAAAAGAGTGGAAACTCTTTTTCTTCTAGCCTCTACTAAAAGTAATAATTCCAGTAAAAGATGATCTCATGAGATCTAAAGACTTGTAATTATTCCGGTGAGCATATAACAACAGGAAAAGCTTTTACAAACAATATGCTTGCTTGACATATCAAGCAAAAACATAACGTAAAAAAAAACAGTTCAATAATATGATGAGGTGTGAGATTCTACAGATTATCTTAATCAATCTTTTCTGTTTCTCCCAGCACTTCAGGAAACCCCAGCATCTCCTAAGTGAACCATAATTAGCCAAAAAAGGGGTAGGAGATAGAATCAGAGATCTCCCAAACTAATCAAGTTACAGAAGGAAAATTACCTCGCTTTTATCAGCAGACATACTTTCTCTGACAATTTCATTAAACCTGTTCTCGCATCCTTGCTTTTTGTAGAGAATCTAGGCAATATATAAAAAAAATAATAATTCAGTCATGAATACATTAAATTAGGGACATAAATATGCCTATTAGCTCATGTTAAACTATTCAGCACTTATATAAAAGTTAAATCATCTTTTTGTATATGGCACTCTGGGTTTCATCCCTAGACTTAATTTAATCGCACAAAAGAAATTTTTTGGGTTCATATGTCAAGTTAGTACAAAATCATTAGGGCAGTTAGGGGTGGGTAAGTAATAAAGAATGGAAATGCTACAAATAAAAGGAACTGAAACTAGCACAGTAGAGGGGTGAACCAAATACATGTTTGCATTTATAGTAAGACACATTAGAAATATAGAATACTACAAGCTCCTGCATCTTACGTGCTGATAAAAACTCAGTCTTCTCTCTAGAATCCAAAAAGGATCTCCTTCTCCAACTCTTGGACCTTCATAGAAGATTCAAGAACAACGTGTTATAATAACATAACCTAGATGAGTAAAAATTGTATGAAGTCGCCACAACCTTAGTTCCACCCGTCAACACAATCTATAGAGATAAAAACACCACTACCATTTTTCAATTTGACATTTGAAATATGTTAAACAATGTTCTGAACATTAATTTGTGTATCAAAGAATTATATCTTGTTCTTTTTCGTTTTTAAAAACATTTTTCTGCAAATGAGAAAAAAAGGAAAATAATTGTGTGACACATTAAGCATTTTGAAAGAATTTGGTGATATACCCACAAATAGAAATGATAGCTTCTTATGTATTAGTTTAGCAATAGACTTTTCACAACTATGAATAAAAACAAAATTAGACCAGTTGGTAACTTCCTTTTTCAAATATATTTGGGACCATTTACAACTATGCCCAAACTTTGATCTCAAACTGCATATTTTGCCCTTCTTTTTTTCAAACTTTGGCGCCATTGCCCTCTAGATCAAAGTCAACACACCATTGCGTTTGATTTTGCCACTTTTGGCATCAAAGTAGGCAAAAACCAGGGTCATCGATTGACTAAAATATAGACAGAGCAGGGCATGATACAAAGTTGGAAAGCAGGGGCGAAATGGAGCTAGGTCAAGGTGAGACAGTAATGAAATGTCCAATATATGTTATATTTCTGTCTGTTTTCTGAATCTTTATGACATGAAGGCTCTTGAAATAATATAAAGAGCAACATACTTTCTTATCAGCCTGAAGCTTCCTTAAACTTTGTATCCAGTGTATCTTGTTCCTCCTTGCTCCAGCTGCCCAACTAGATGTTCCTCCAAGACAGGGACCTTTGGCTTTTGTTGCTCTGCCTTGACAGTATCTTCAGCATCTAAAGGAAGAGGCCTTCGAGGATGGTGGCTTCATGGATGAGGAGCATATCATGAATGGTCCTTGCATTTGTTCTAATTGTATCCTTCAACAAGTGTTCAGTAAAACAACATCATTGACAATTTACTTCCTTAAAGTCAGTAACATTAAAATTAACAGAGAAGTTTCTTTTAGATGAATACCGCACTTGCTTTGGGAGAGGGGGGGCACTAGGATTTTCTGCAAAATACCAGTAGAGGGCAGTGCAGTGCCCTCAGCCCAAATAGCATCTGTTACTGTGTCAGAAGAGGACGATGCTCTCGTGTCTCTCCATTAAGTACAGCAATACAAAATTCCTTGAAAGATAGCATCCCATCCTTATCCTGGTCGGACCAAATCCACACCTTCCTTAAGATATCTGTAGGTGGAGAGGAAATTTTTTTAGGAACTTTGAAGCAAGAGATGGGAAGAATAGGAACTCAATTTAAGAGGAAATTTGAAACAGAAATCATTCACAGTAGAAGAACAAGATAGTAGATAAGTAACACTTCAGGGCAACTTTGCAATGATAAGACAAGTAGTAAATTGAAACAAGGAATATCATAGCATTGTGGTAATGCTCCGACACACTTGACTCCCACAAATATAATGCACCGGCAAATAGAAAACATGGATCCAACGACATATGAGAAACAATATGTCAACTCAATGTGATGCTAGGAAAAGAAAATAACTGAGCAACAATGTATACATGTATTGACACTAGTATTTAGCATGCAACCAGTTCAGAATGAATTACGCATCCACAAAAATTAAGGATATACCTAATAAATCATCTAAACTACATGTTTCGCAGCAAAAAACAATGGTATCAGGGAAGCTTTACAAACAATAAACAGCCATCTAAAACTAGCAATCCTTATTTCATGAGTGTGTTGATGTGTCTGCAATTTAAATAATACTTTAATTACTGGAACGTAATTTTGTAGAATCATCAGCAAGGCAAAAATATAGTGCACAAGGGCTATGAACTATGGTATTCAAAAAAGGCAGAGTAAATATAAAAGGCGTGATGTGTACCTCTTGAAGCCTCCAACTTAAAAAACAGCCCCTTGCCTCTTCTCACCAGTGATTTTCCCCCATCACGATCCCTGTCTACCTTGGATAAATACAATCATGTATTTTTCTGACATCTACTTGAGTGATTTTTGGCCATAGGGCCTGAGACTGGCTTGGGTTTGAAGGAATTTGACCACTGGGAATATTTGAACTCACTGGTCCTGTGGGCACTTGGTGTAGCATTAAATTGCTGCTGCCTCGAGCAGGTTGACTGTGTGGCAACTGGCCAGTATATGAGAAGAAAGTGAGATATACCCTGCACAGAACCAGCCTGCATTGGCTTAGGAGGGTGATGATGTCCAGTAGCTGAGGCAGGAGGTGTAGAGCTGGGAAGATTATTTGGAACGTTGGGGGCAAAGGTGAACCCTGTTTTGGCTGTGGGAGTTGCAGAGAAAGGGTCAGCACCAAAAAGTTGAGTTGATAACACTCCATTACCCAAGGGCACCAACGCCTTGGAGTCATTAACTAATGGTTGGGAAGACATCACGCTCAAATTTGTCGAATTTGCATTGACAGGTGTTGCTGTAGCACCTGGTGACCTGAGAATGGTAGCCTGGTACAGGAGTTGCAATTTCTGCACTGAGATCCCCGCGACTGCTAAAGGCTGGCCTCATGGAGAAATACCTCTGGTTGGAGCTTGTGAAGTTGCACCCAACGGACTTGCACTTCTCTTACCACTGAACCAATCGGTTACTTTAGATTTGGTGTGGTTGAACTAGTATGGTTTATCCCAGTGGGACCATTTCCCCATGGGTGGCCTGAAGCAACTCCCCGGCCCTGAGCAGGGGCACAGTGTTTGCATTTTGGAGGTTGTGGCGCCTGACTTGTGGATTTGGCGACACACCAGGGAAGCCCTTGTGTTCCTCTTATGGCAGGATTTTGTTGAACAGACCTGGTGCAGGACTCTGTTGAACAGGGGCGTGCTGCAGGACTCTGCTGAACAGGGCGTGGTGCTTGAGTGGCATTAGGGAGGCTAGCTACGCTATTTGTCTGAGGAGCCGCTGTAGGAACATTTATCCGAGAGCAGGGATTTTCGCAGCAGCTGGCCCAAATAATGCTGATTTAACAATATCGAGGCGCCAATTCTCGGCGGCTCCTGAGCTACCTACTGTGACGAAGTTTGAGTGAATTGAAGAAGTCTTAGCGCCCAAGAAAACCAGACCGTTTTCTATCAGCATAAATGCAAATCTGAACCAGAGAAGAGGAAAATACAAAGCTATGAGGAGGGAAGTAAATAGAATTGAAGTGTGCAGTTCAATAGTGTTTGAATTACTAATAATAATAATAACAGCATTCTAATAGGTTGCATTTTGAAAAGAAGAAAAATAACATGGTAGACTGGAGAGTAGATTTGGATAGCAGAAGTGAAATGTGCAGTTCTGCATAGTCCAAAGAACAGGCTGGTGGCCATTTCTTGAAAACAAACACGCATAATGTGCCACATATTTCATAGAAAATGAGCAAAAGGTCCACAGGTTTTGCAACAGCAACACTTACTAAGTAATCTTGTACACTACTCAGCTTGGATTATCCCAAGAGCATATTAAAATGGAAAGCCCCAATCCGTGTCCTAAACCTCGGCTCTCGACACACTGCTAGTGAGCAAGTAAGCACAACAATGGTAGAAACCCCAATCGATGTTGCAAGCTTAAGTGAATGGGTGAGCTTTCATGGTTGTGTACAGAAACACAAGTAAATTACGAGCTAGAGCGCCTAATTACACAGCTAGATCAAGGAAGTATCAAGGAAGTAGCAGCAGCAGGCATCTAAGCATGAACACGAAGCGCAACTAAAAGTTGATCCGCATCGTGCAAGGCGGTGGTGGAAAGGACTTCAGAACACAGCGACATCCACCCCCCATAAACCATAATCCATAATGAGCAGCGCGCAGGTCCAAATCTCGCCCCCAGCAGCGGACGGGAGCTCCGGAATTCCAGCCGAGCAACTTCCCTGCACCGACCAAGCACCCCGTGATTCCAACCACACGAGCAAAGGGTGGCTGGACTACGCAGATCGCTGAGACAGGAGCGCGCGCGCGCCCAGCGCTGGGAAGGAGATCTGAGAGTCACCTGTGCGAGGACGGGCTGAGGCAGACCGGAGCCCTTGAAGGCGACGGCCTCCCGGCCGCCGTGGATCCGGCCGTCGCGGTCCAGATCCGCGGCGCGGAAGTAGGCGTCGAAGGCCGCCTCCATCGCCCCCGTGCGGAGGGCGCGGGTGGCCCGGGTGGACCGAGAGGGAAGGTGGGCGTGACTGGGTGGTGCGTGTCGCCGGCGGCGAGGGCCACCGGCCGGCGAGATCGGGGGGCGAGGGGGTGTGTGCTGGTGGTGCTGCGCCCTGCGCGGGTGGGTCGGCGTGCGGTGCGGTGCCTCCGGACTCCGATTATTGTCTTGGATGTGCCCGTCCCGTCCGTCCGGAAATCTGTGTGTTGCGCTTCGCTGGGCCCCTTTCCTTGAGGGCTTTTCTGTAAAACTGCCCGTACTAGTTAGTGATGACAATCTTGTTGGCGATGACGATTAGCTGGAGGGTTAGTGATTTAACGTCAGGGTTAAGTGTGAAAATGTTAATCTTTGGGGTGGTTGTGGGGTAATGTACCTCGGTTGACAGTTGTACTATGGACTGTAGCAGTTGTAGTAGGGGAGCAAAGGAGAGAGGGCGGCTTCACCTAATCACACACGCAAATTTACTAACGGTAATTAAGCTACCATATATAGAGTAACTTGAAATTTTGAATTTTCACACAGATGTCATGAGGTGATAAAACACCATATCCATGTGGTTTTTAGCCCCACTTTGGTGGTATTCTTTAAAATAGCATATATTTATGACAATTTTGGTTCAAGGTATATATACTTTTTAGCATCTTTCGATGAATATGAAACTAGTGGAGGCATCGTGCACCCTATACATACACAGTTGCATAGCTAACAATTTTTCAAAATGGGTTTCCCAAAACTATTGTGTTGTGTTTTGCACTATGGGCCAAGCATGGTTAGTTCTGCATGGTAATCAAGCTTTCTTGGGCTCGTGTGGATTGTATCCTAAGGCTTAGATCCTATGATTAGTCGTCCATGGTTTCTTAGAATTGTTTGGTTTCTTATTACGCACCAAATTATTTAAACTGACACATTTATATTGTTCCATCAATAAGCCAGAAACTTCAACTTTCCCCAACCACATTATACAAGACAACCGACTATAGATCTCAATGTCGATAAAATCAATCCCAGGCGTTTGGTTGTCAACAACGTTTACGCGACAACCCAATAAAAAAGCATCACCGCCGCTAAATCCAAAATAAATAAATAGAAAAAAAAATATGAACATTAAAGCCCTAGTTAAAAAGAATCAAACCTAAGTGAACAAGGTTTAGTGGTGAATTGTTTACCGTGCAAAAGTGTGGAAAGGTTATTCACCCGGTAAGTGAATTGTTAACGTAAAAGTGTGTGGAAAGGTTATTAACCCTTAGGTGAATTGTTACCGTAAAAGTGTGGAAGGTTTACCAATTTAATATCAACCAAACTTGGCGCTTAATTCATATTTACCCTAGTACAGTAACAGCAATCACAACCACTTCCACTGTTCACACAGCATGTCATGGAAATCATACATCAACGCACCTGTAGCCGTGGCAAAAAAAAAAAAAAAGGTAAATTTTATAGAAGCAAACAAAACAGACCCATTATAAATAATTCATTCACATGTGACCGGGTGTTTAGAGCCCCAATTTTTCACCAAAAAATTCCTCGTGATTCCCATCAAGCTGTCCGCACATCAAAATATTCAACGACTCTGGCAAAAAACGGCACGTAGAATAAGATAAAAATTTAAAGTAAATAAAACTAATTGCAGTTTTTAGATGCATTACGAGATCGATTCTTTTGGAGCCTAGTTACGCTCTAGGATAAATATTTTGTCAATTAACAAGCGAAACGCGTCTTTACGATTATACCGATGTGGCGTAATGACGTTCGATCCGCCCAAAATTTGCCTGCCCAAAATTTGGGATCTAAAGATTTCTTTTTTTTCTTGTTGTTTTGCTGCAGGCCACGTGCGCAATGCTATAGCAGCTGTAGCACAAAAGGAAAAGGCAACAGGCGCAGGACGAAAGAAGATGTGCACGCAGCAACCACCAATTCGCAAGTCTTGTTTTCTTTCTTTTTCGAAAAACAAAGAAGCAAATATATTACTCAAAACATGTGGCGCGGTGCCGAGTTAGGTTGCGTACGTACGAACGTACGCGTAGGTACAAATCTTACCGATCCAATGCAAGGCGTGTGCTGTCCACAGGAACGGCACACGATTGTGACGTTTTTTGTGGTCCTACTGATATGACGCTGATGCATCATCTTGCGTCGTCGTTGGATGTGCGTAGTATACAGTTATTAGAAAAAGGTACCGTACGTAAAATTCGTGGGCCCTCAATATATAACTGTAGACTTTCGTCATTTCAGGCAGCTTTAGCTTCTTCAACATGTCGATCGATTAGTGGTTGGTTTTATGCGACGATCGCAGATCACATACGTACTAGACTGATGTTTTTGTTACATAAAAGTTAGTGCAACATACCGTAGGTCGGTCATATATTATTATTATTGCACCCCGACATCTTATCGACGATCCAATTTCACTTGCTTTGTTCATGTGTAATACGCGCACTCATGCAGGTAGCCTGTTCAAAGAATTCGAAACCGTTTTTGTCCGGAAAATACAGCCTGTTTAGTCTCGTTCGTTCCAAGTTATTATTACAACTATCTAAGCTACCAATATGTATTTCATTGTAGGTTTAACAAACTATAGACTTTTGTCTAAATTAAAATGAGTTTAAATCAGAACAAAACTCGCATAACCTACACTTTAATTACAAATAACGTCATCATATTTGATCCAAGGAAATTTGATCTGAGCGAGCACCGACAGACATACAGCTCTACATCACATTTCCTTTCGCCTTCAACTGTAGAGGGCGGCAGAGCCAATTTGCAGCTTACAACAAAGGGGAGGGAGGATCTGTTGATCTGTGTTGGTGCAGCATTACATCACCCACTGAATAGATCTTGTTGTGTGGTGGACACAGAAAAGATAAAAGGCAAGCTTAAAGCTAGCTTGCTAACACACTAATAATAATATAAGCTGCCAGACTGGCGCCCGGAAACTTGTCTCCTCTCACCATCACTTACATCGAGATACCACCACCAACAACAACAAGAAGATTATTAGTATAAAGCAAAGGCAACGCAAGTAAAATGGTTAGAGTGACTGACTAAGCTCAATCAGGTGAACCAGATGGGATCTGGAATTCTGAATCCATCAGCTCACCACTCAACTCACCTCAATCAATCATAATGCCACTTGTTGCTTTGCTTTTGCTGTGATGCAGGGTGATCACCTCCTCTGCCTCCCCTTTTCAAAACCCCACAACCTATGAGCGGCTCAACCCCAACTCAACCGGCCACGCCAGACACCGGTGCGGCAGTCGCTGCTGCCATGCTGAAACGGGAAGCTGGAGACTCTGGATTCCACGAGCCAGCTCAGTCACTCGCTTATTCAAAGTCGGCCTAACAGAAGCATAGAACCCAGCCACTGGCAGTTCATGCTCTGGCTGCAAGCGTAAACCCAGCCAGCAGCCATCCAATCTCATTACTATCTCCAACAGCCTCAATACTTGGTCAAAACATAAGATAATCTGTCATTTTTGACAAAAACTAGAATGTCACTTTTTGGGAGAGGAATATGCATCATCTGTGCTACCTCTGCCCATGCTATGCCTGTCCACTTGATGCATTATTGCACACCCATCAAAAAGTTCAAACTGCTCCGGTGGCCATTACTACTACTCTACTCTGCCAAACCAGCAATAGTACCCATGCTGCTCCCCTTTACTTTCCCTATCTCCAGCAGCATATCACAAAACCAATGCGCAGGGCATCCACATCTACTATCTACTCTATACAATACAACATAGCTCATCAGAATACCGTTACTAGCCACCATACCATTCCCTAACACTGCTACAACGCAAAAACATTGATAACTCCTTAAAACTTTAGTTAACCCATAACCTGGTGCTGGCAGCAACATAGTCAACCAATGGAAGGTTATGCAACTGCCTCACACAAGATCAAAACACTTTGACCACTCTCATGTTTCCTGCGCTGCCAATAAATGTCTTCTTTATGCGGGGTTATGGGTTATACAAACATGTAGGCACCCTCAAAAATATCACTGTCACAAACCTACTGACATGGGAAAAAGGAATAGAATTCGACATCCTGCAATGCCCAACGGCCTTCCATATGTTCAACCACCCATGCATATGGTGATTTGTCACATTAAAAAGAATCTGGAAAGTAACACCATACAAAATATCTGAATGTCTGTCTGTCATAGGGTGTAAATTTGGTGAACTAATGACCCAAACTAGAAAAAGTGTACAACTGCTTTTTACATGGAATTCATCATTAGATAAAAAGAGGGCCGGAGTTTCACCAAATTAGAAGCATGCTAACATGCGTATGCTGAAATTAGGATCTCTACAAAAGCCTACGTGAAACAGAGGATCAAACATCAGTCATGTTAGGTCTTTTAATTACATTCCTTGTACTTAACTCCTAGATTGGACATAGAAGAAGCCAATTACTTCCACACTAGTAGTGGTAGTTACAGGCAAATAAGGGCTTCTTACCTGCTGTTATAATCCCCTCATATTTTAACACAGATTTACACCATGATATAGCGCAAAAATCATTTACTCCAAGACAAGAAACACAGGGGAAAAAATTAGTATCTCAGAGCATTGGTTACACAGTGCCTTTTATTAAAACCATGTATGCATAACAGGTACATCTACATGACTATACCACTCCCTATCACTAGTGACATCAAATGGAAGCCTGGACAGGAAACAATACAGTAGAAATACCCAATAATCTATATACCATAAAACAAGCACATTTGTATAAAAAAAGCAAAGCAAGGTGAGATCTACCAAGAGAGATTTACCTCCTCTCCCTCCCTCTAGTCTGAGTAACCACTTCAACATACAAAAAATCCACAACAAGCATAGCTAAGACAAGCATCTGCGAACTGCAGCTATGGTGCCTCGCTAATCAGCTTTCACCGAAGCAGAGGGGTTTCCAGACGCCGTAGCAGACGGCCCGAGCAAACTGCTGTGCAACACCTTGCTGTTCGGAAGAACAGTGAGATGTCTTTAGCTTCTTGAACTTCCATCCGCGGATGTTATCTTCATCGGCATCACGCGCCCATCGCCTCAATGGCCTTTGTAATCACCTGCAAACTTTTCTGTTTCATTCCCATTTGGCTTTGATCTTCTTCCATTTCCATCTGACTTGATTTCATCCATCACAATAGAATGTACAAAGGTTCTGTTTCTTTGGGCTGTTCTGTTTCTTTGGGTTCTTCTGTTTCTTTACTAGCACTATTTTGGTTCAGGGAGCAGCTCCTTTCTCTTGATCTTCACTTTCTGACCGGCACTTAAGTTTCCAACCCCAACTCCATTATTGTCAGCAACCTCTCCACCACTCTTTTATCTTTGCGGCATTTCTTGATGAGTCTTACTTGCGTAAACATCAGGACCCCTCATGATGATTGAGCAATGGAACAGTTCTCACTAGATTTCCCCTCAGGCGCATCCATTAGCCAACCCAGTGCCAGCCTCGATTGGCACATGAATCGAACCATTACAAAGCATCACCCTCGCCTTTACCTTCACCAGGTGATGGTGCGAGAACCTCTTGAAGCGGTCAGTGTGAGAGATCCTGGGCGAGCTGTTCATGACATTGTAGAGTCGCGTAGCGACCTCTTCATCCGACTGCTTGCGCCTCCCTGGCTTGGGCTCCCCCTGGCCTAGGGTTCCATTGGGCCTGTAGAGCATCTTAACCTGCACATGCTTCTTCCTAGACTTGACCTTGAACTGGAGGCCGTTCCCCCGTTCCTGGACGTGCCGGCTCCCCTGGAAGAAGAGAAGGAATCGAGCAACTCCATGGCGGCCCGCGCGGCGACCCTGCCTTGGCGGCGACAGCGGCCTTCTCCAGCCACGGCGCGCGGCGACGGCGGCGTCCGCGGCGGCCTGCGCGGCCGCCCTGGCCGCCCCTCGATCATCTCCTCGGGCGACGACGCCGACGCGTTGGCGGCGAGCGCCATCTCGCGGAGTCGGGCGGCGAGATCGCCCGCGGAGGAGGCCGGCGGGGAGGGCGGGAGCGGCTCGGCGGCGACGGCGGCGGCGTCGCCGGCGATGGCCACCGCCGTCCTGAGCCCGGCGACAGCCGCTTCCGCGGCGGCGGGTGGAGTCATTCAGATCCGACGGCGGCGGCTCCATTTCTGGTCAGATCGCTTGCGCGGGGCTCAGATCATCTCGCGGAGCCGGGGACGGGGGAGAGCAGCGTCGGGATGAGCTAAATCTGTGCGTCCATCCCTGAACCGGCGGGGCAAGAGAAGCGGAGGTCTAGCAGGGGCACACGCGGATAAAAATGGCTCCTTTAGCATCCGGGGACACGGAAATCTGCTGTGCGGGAGCTCTGGGAGGAGAGAAACCCTACCTTGGAGGCGCGTGGTGAGAGCAGAGATGGGTGCGGAATTGGCGTGGTTATGTGGTGACAAGAGGGAGGCCGGCGTGGAGGCGACAAGGGGGAAGAAAGAGGAGAGGAGAGGAGGGGATCCCAAAAACCCCAGGGACGGACAGACACACAGCAGACAGACAAGGAAGGAAGAGATTAGGCTTCACAGGTGACAGCCACAGTTTTATACTTCGTCTAATCCTATGACGTCTCCGCAATTTTTAACACCACTGTCACTAATTTGATTCTCAAAATATATTTACAAATCAACCTATAGGAATCACTCTGTATTTGCAATAAAATCTAAACATATCATTTGTCAGGTTCTCAAACCAAATGCTGTGCAACCCTTTTTGTGTGGTAATCATCAAAACTTGACACAAATGTTTTTTTTGAGATCCCTTTTTTTGTCACTTGGATTCCGGCAATTTAACAAAGCGCCATTCATATTTTGATTTCAAATTATAACGGTTGGAACATATGGCTACTTATGATCGTGAATATAATTGATTCAATTGTAAGCGATTCCAAACAAGACCTATATTTCTTTGTCATAAGAAATTGCCTCTTAGAAAGAATAAATTGCCTCTTAGAGAGAATGCCACTATGTTGTTATGTAGGGTTCATAAGATTTTTGGATAGAGCTCCCATCTATGTTGGTGGTCTAGGTTGTTTACATAGCCTCATTCTAAGGTTGTTGTGTTTATGGATACGTTTGGGGCGCTCATTTCCGACTTTTATAGCTTTGCTTCACCAACAATCCACGTGTACAAGCTCCACTCGGAGTTTGTAGAGCACTTTTGATCCCTGTTTGGGAATATGCTTGCTACTAGCTTGTAGGTGAATTATGCTTATTTCTCAACATTCATGTAAGCTTGGGAATAGGCTTGCTACTATTGTTGTGTCATTAACAATTATTTCATCTTTGTATATATAAAGTAATATAAATTCGAGAACAAATTAGTCAGGGAACTCCTCATTAGAGAATGACTCTCCTAACCTCCATAGGAGAAAAAGTGTTCACCCCGCCTCAAAACATGCAACTTTAACACATAGTGTCATGTTTTATTTTTTTTAGTATCTCAAGTTCTATTAATTATAGATAAAAAAACTATCAATATTTATGTTATCAAATAAATTTTTATTACATTCATTACGAAAATATTTTTTTTAAATTATTTTAAAGTCATAAATGTGAATAGTATTATATAGAAATTTGGTCAAATATACACTATTTTTGATGGCGTGCAATCCATATAGTTGCATGCTTTTCTAGAATGAGGGGAGTTATCCATCATTTGGTTGCGTGAGTTATAATCTAGAAGATAGTTGAAAACGCCGCCAAGTAAAATAATCAACGCTATGTTAAGGGAAATGCGTATACGCTTGAAGTTTGAGTTTTGATCTCACTGGCCACACCACCCCCGGCGATTGCTCACCACCTGCACAGTAGGATGCGGTGCACTATTTGGGCCCCGGTGGGCCTGGCCTTCAAAGATGCCAGGATCAGGTGTTTTGTTGGGCCGCTAGAGATGGTTCATACTTGGGCCGATAGGTATTTCCTGGCCTTAAAAGATCCATCATGTGTGACAGTACATGTTTTGCCGGGAGTTAATTCATCCTGCGTGACAGTTGCCCCTCTTTGGATTTATCAGTGACGTACATTTCTGACCACCAGCGTTTGAATGAAAAAGCATGCAACCAGAGGATCTATCCTTATTTTCAGTGATTGCTTTTCGTTTCCAAAGTACATCGGTTTTCAGCAACGGCCTCAAAGTAATTGTCGGTAGGTATTTGTCCATTTTATTTTGTTGTCCTGATTCATAAGCTTCCAACAAAAATGATTTACCTGATGCATCTTGTGTTTTTTTTTCTCGAATACATAAAAATCATTGCGTATTTTTGCATTAAGTAGAATAGAGTTTGGCCGTAGCGCCACATGATGATCTTCCTCCTACAGTCCATGCATGGATGCTTGACCCAGGGCAGTCGCATGGATGACCAGCACTACTATGAGGATCCTCCAAGTGTTAAAAACTGTAGCTTAGTCAATTTTACTTAGGGTTTAAATTTTCTGAAGGCGCTTCTCACCCTGGCCTCCCGAATCTATCCTGGATCGGCCCCCCTGGGCCTTGATGAAAGCTAACTCGCAGGTCGCTCGCTCAACCAACCATTGGCTTAGCCTTGATGAGAGCATCTGGTCGTTTTGTAGCCTCCCTTCCGCCTTCTCACAACTGGTGAAACCAATGCAAACAGCGAGTGGAAACCCATCCGGCCATTGCTGCCAGGCCATTGCATCTTTGTACTCAAAAGATAAATGCTATCCTAACTTAACTAAAGACCCTCTTTTCTTAAAAAAAGTGAAACATAGAGAAAAGAATAATATAAAAATATAACATGAGTAGGTGCTAGTACAACTACAAGCAAAAGGAGATTGATAGAGCTCATATATTATTATTCTGGTCGCCGCCACACAACGCTTGACGCTTACACGTACCATTTCAGGAAAGAAAGCCTTGAATCAACCTTCAAATAGCTCCAGCAACATGTCTTCCAGCTGCTGAGGGATGACTCTCGGGGTTGTCACATTCGTACCCCTCCATGAATCTATTCAAACCAGAAGCGACCTTGTTGGGCGATAGCTTTCCGTAGCCTTCCCCTGAGCTCAGGGTCTGGAACCTTCCAGAGCTTCGGTGCACTGTACACCTTGTGGAACTCGAACTCAAACTGTGGCAGCGGCGAGTATCTCAGGCGCAGGGGCCTGGGATCGTAGTACAAGCATGACATCACCGGCCCCAGGACACCTGCAGGTAGCTCTGTATGTAGTCGTCGATCTTTGCGGTTGAGGACGGCCATGGGAACGCCATACCGAACAAAGGACGGAGCTGCTGCCAGATGAAGTGGGAGTTGTTGATCAAAGAAGAGCAACCCAAGGCTGTCACACTGCTGGAACGACGACGACTGGGACATGCTCACGAGCTTCTCTTCCAGACGGGAGAAGATCTCCATCTGCGAGGCTGGTCAGAGGGGCGAGGCTTGGAATTTCAGGCACGTAGCTTCCGAGCTGTGCTGCTTCGTGTGCGATGCGGCTGAATAGGGATGTAAGCAGCGTCTAGCAAGTTGATGCAGGTGATCACGCACCGTGAGCTTGTGAATGTCGGCTGATGATATAGTTGCCGAAAGATCGTCCACGTCGCCGCCGGCCATGATACCTGTCCTGATATGGCCCATCGTGTCCCAGATGGCCTTGTCCAGCTTACTCCAGCTTGGACGACATACTCATCTCTCCTCGATGCCTGCTGCAGATTCTACGTAGCAGATGGGGGAATAGGGCCCGATCAACTGGAGCTCCTCTGAGGCCGCCGACAGAGCGTCGCGGACATCTATCAGTGCCTGAGCCTCATGGCCGCCGCCGCCGCCGCCGTCTTCTCAGTCGTCTCAGCTGATGGTGGATGCTGAACAATGGTCGGATCAGCAATGGCGTCAACAAAGGGATCATCTTGAATAAGGCCGATTGGGATAAATCTTGAGAATTCAGATAGATCATCTGCTTGACAATCCATCCATGTATATCAAGGTGGACTCTTTAATTTCGCGGAGACCGAGATCCAACTGCGTGCAAGATGCTGGAGCGAGGTGCCTCCCACTCCCAGCTGTCCCGGCAGCAGCTGACGCACGCCGTCGCCGAGGCTGAGAACCCAGGCGACGCCTCTCCATCGGAGAACCACCTCTCGAGGAATTGCTTCCATGGTCACAGCAGAATTCCTCCGCCAGGCGCTTCATGTGGCCGTGAGCTTGGGCTCTGCTTCCCAGGCCAGACGACCAGGCGATGGATGCAAGCCATAGGACGACACAGGAGAGCCGGTCCCGGTTGTGTGGTTGGATGAGAGCGTACCTGAGCCGCCGCTGGAGCAATCGCCGGCGGTCAGCCGCCGCGGCGTATAGTAGTGAAGGATCCACCCCCAACCTCCATGGTCCCTCCGATCCAAGTGAGAACACGCCAATTAATCGATCTACAACCACTCCCACCGGGATGATGACGACGACGACGATAATCATAATAATATACACACACTTGTTTGCCTGCCTACTAATCAGCAACGCATTCTAGTCTTTGACGGGCGAAATTGACAGTAAAAGCAATCACGTATTTTCCGATTGATCTCACTGATAACGTGAACATGCAGCATAGACAAAAATCCACCGTGGGGTACCGACGGTGAATTTTTCTCTGCAGCAGCGCGTATATTTTTGGGCACTCGTGGTCGACAGGGGAACAGGGAGCAGGTACGCGGCCTGCAGGTCGACGTCACCTGTCGGGCGTCGGGGGAAGTTTCAGATTACATGGATGCACGTGTTATGTAGTATCAAATTTGAGAAAAGGAAATACAGAGAAAAGTGGTTCCAATCCATTCATTCCTTTTCATGCATAGTTTGTATTGACACACGTTCATTTTACAGATCTTGACTATTAACACATTATTATTTATATGCTCTCACACTGTTGAGTAGCGTAACCTAAAATATTATTCTCATAGTTGAGATGAAAAATACTAGTTTTCCAAATACTTACTTCCCGCTCTACAAAAATATGTAATTATGGGAAGCTAATTGGCTGAGAATCCGCTTTTCTTGCCGAAAGAAGTTTGCCAGTGACAAAGTGGGGCACTCGGCAAAGAAAGATTCGGGCCGAGTGCCAAACTGAAAGTACTAGTGCACCGTCGTCGGGCGATGAACACTTTGAAAAACAATATATTTGCCGAGTGCGCATTGCCTAAGAGTCAATACACCTCTCGGCAAAGGATACAAGGTCAAAAGCGCACTCCCTCCTCGTCACCTTTGCGTCCAACGTTAGACACTTTCGGCAAACTAGGCACACCTGGCAGAGGTGCGCCGCATCGGCGTCACACTAAGAAAGCGGTCTTTCTGCCGAGTATCCAACATGGCACTCGGCAAACTATGCATTTTTTTTGCTCATTTTTTGTGTGGCCTTAGTGATGATACATGTCATGTTCAAAATTTGGGATAATTTCAAGTTGTTTTGCTATATTTCATGAGATTATTTCTATTTTCCTTTGCATTTTTCTCGACACATCTCAATTTGACTGGTCACGTGGAAAATAATGGAATGGGTCATTAAAAAATATTATTCCTGCGATGTTTTGCCGTCGAACATCAATCCAGGTACGAACCGCGCGAACATTTGTGTTCAAACTAAACATGGCCAGTTACATCTTGTCTCATGAGTGTTTTTAAATTATACTTTCTAAATCAAACGAAGTTTAAAAATCAAACTGGATAAAACTCTTGTCATCCCATATGAGGATCACATGTGAAAATTTGAAAAAGTTTCAAGCAAGTTGTAGCGTGTCGGATGGCCAACTTTCGGACATCCCACTTTTTCAAATTTTTACCACAAAGGGGATGTGAGATGACAAGACACCGCTCGCCCTGATTTTTAAACTTTCGCTTTTGATTTTATATAATTTAAAAACACTTTTTCCCGCGATGTAACTCGCCATGTTCCAAGCATTACAAATGTTCGTCACATTTATGCGAAGTACCGGATTGAGCCTAAACATACGCCAAACATCATGAATAATATAATGACCACATTCCATTATTTTCATGTACCGCTAGCTCAAATTTGGAGTGGCTCGAGAAAAATGCAAGAAAATAAAATAATTCATGAAATATAGCAAAACAACTTGAAATTGTCCCAAATTGTGAACATGAGATGTAATTATCCTACCAAGGCCACATTGAGGCAAAAACATCATCTGCAATCGAGTGCCATGAAGGACACTCTACAAAGAACCTCTCGCGAGTACCTAGACGGGCACTCTAAGAAAGTGTTCTTTAAAAAAGTGATCTTGGCCGAGTGCCGCTTTCCTGCACTTCTGGGCAGCCGAGCAAATATTCGATTCTAAGGAGCCGCTTCGGGCCATTTCTTTTTTTCTTCCCTTCCCCGCGCTTCGCCGACGTCGGAAATCGCCAGCCGCTTCCCCGCTCGCCGGAGCCCGCGCCCCTCTCCGCCGGATCCGCCGCTCCGCTGACCGCGCCGGGCCGGAGTTCGCCTCGCCGGCGCTCGCGCCATGGATCTCACATCCACGCAGCTCGGCCAAGGCCAAGCCTCACAAGGTCCGGGCAGGCGGCGCCGGCGGCCTGGCCGCCCCTTCGGTCTCGGCCGGCTCCCGGCTCTACCCTTTCCCCATTTAGAGCGCGAGGAAGGGCAGGGAAGAAGAGAGAGGAAGGAGAGGAAGGGGAGGCAGGGGAGGAGGGAAGATAGGGAAGAAGAGAGGAAGAGGGAGGAAGGGGAAGGGAAGAAGAGGGAAGGAGGAAGAAGAGAGTGGAGAGGAAGGGGAGGAGGGGAGGAGGAAGAAGAAGGTGCCTCTGACCGGGCCAATGCTCTTCAGGTAGTTTCTTGCCTGCTCCCCGCGCCAAGGTAAGCCCCACTTTCTAGTAGTGGTTAGTAGTTGTTAGTACTAGTAGTTAGTAGTGTGTTAGTTGTAGGTTAGTAGCAGTAGTAGTTAGTAAGTAGTTAAGTAGCTCTTAGCATTAGTAGTGTTAGTAGTTGTTAGCAGTAGTAGTTGTAGGGTTACTAGTAACTGTATATGTATGTGGCTGGGCGATCGTCCTGTTAACCCGACATTGATTCGCTCAAGGAGCACGACCTCCACCGACATCCCCATAGCACCTCTAAGAAGCAGCTCCACGCAGATGCGAGGAGTTTGTGATATTTCAGCTTCTCATTCGCTGCTCATCGGGTTTTACACATATCCGCTGCCTATGCATTGTCTTCAACGCTACGCGTGTAATATTGCGGGCCCGGATGGCGAGGTTGGAGGCCAAGCGAGCAGCCCCAGCGAGCAGAGTTTGAGGCCGCAGCGTGCTCCGAGCAGAGGCCCATCGGCGGGAGTTGGAGGCATACCAAGCAATACTCTGTGGCGCCGGGCCACCGCAGGACGTGGCGGGCTACTTCGTGGCCTCCAAATCCCGTGTGACTCCCCGCCTCCGCTGCCCCTCGGCCGCTCGCTCCACCCCCGCTTCCCGCTGCCTCCTCCCCGTAGGGGACTCGCGTGAGTATATGCTGTTGTTTATTTATTTGGCCCCGGCGGCCTCACCTGCGGTACTAATGAGATCGCTCTCCTTTGATGCAGACCACCGCCTGTGCGGGTTCGAATCCCCACTCCTCCGGTGGCCCTTCTCCACCCCATCCGATTGGCCCCACTCCACAATTACACGCATCGTACAGCGCTCCTCCTCCCGCACGCAGCTGCCACACACTCACGGGCTTCCACATCGCCCCTCCTACACACCACGGTGGGCCTACTCAATCGGCGCCGCAAAGATGGGTGGTATCCGGCAAAGGTGAGGCACCTCACACTCTTTTTCGCACACCGTGGGAGGCCACGGGTCGGGTAGTGAAGTTGAGTTGGTGGTGATGGATTTATTTTGATGTTGGACATGTTGCACCGTGATGGATCTAGTTTGCTGTTGGACATGTTACATTTCGTTTGGATGTTGGACATGTTCAATTTCGCTTTGGATGTTGGACTATATGTGTGAATTTGTGATATATGTGGATTATATATGTGAATTTGTGAGATATGTGGATTATATATGTGAATTGGTGATATATGTGGTTTATGTGTATATATGGATGCTTATGGTATATGTATACGTGTATTTGCGACAACAATCAACGTAAACAAAAAATGAAACTCCCTAGCTTTGCCGAGTCTGCGGCCTTTCGGCAAAGCCTGGTACCCCGTAAAGAAATCGCCAGGTTTGCCGAAGTGCGCAGGTGGCACTCGCAATGCAATATAACTTTGCCGAAAGTGCCATTTGTATTGCACTTGGCAAAGTTTACCTTATTCTTTATAAATGGTTTTGCGAAAGTGCCGACATGTGGCACTCGCAAAGATTTTAAATATTAAACCTACCGAAAGTGCCCGCCGTTCCTAGCAGCAAAGAGCGCCATATGTAACGCTCGACGCCAAGTTCGGCCGAAGATCGATGGCACGGCTTAATCTTCTCGCCAATCGCAAACATTTGGCACTCGCAAAGATTCGCTTGCGAGTCATTCTTTTGCCGAAAGGGTTCGCCGATGGGCGCCTACAAAGCCTTTACGAGTGCGTGCGAACCGCCTTGCCTAGTGTACCGCGACCTCCCGCAAAGCTCGATTCCCTCTCAGCGTCGCCAAACTATATCATCTCTGACCACTTATAGCAAAGGTATTAACATTTATGTCTTCAAATAAATTTATTATTATGAAAATATATTTCATAACCAATCTAATCATATTTATTTTGTCTCATAAATGCTTGTATTTTTTTCATATAATTATAGTCAAAGTTCACTGCGTTAACTTCTCAGGATGTGCATGTTTTGTGGAACGGAAAGAGTATATGCTTAAAACTAAGAAAGACTACAACGCAAAGATAATAAGGAAACACTGCGGGATGATGGAGATGAGATTAATCAGCTAGCAAGATTGCCGTCGGAGTATTGGCTTGTGATGTGTGTGGGCAGTAGTGGACAGCTTTTTAGGAGCCCAGGCGGAAAGATATATCTCTTCCAAAATATTGGCCTCTTTTGGAAGATCTCTGGGAACTGTATCCCACGGTGGTGCAAAATCATGAATTACATTCTCTTGCAAAAGAATATACAAAAAAATGTTTCTTTGGCAAAAGGTTTGTTTAAGGAACAACTCTACAACTCTTTCATGTACCTATCTCAAGAAGAGGACTCCACTCAACTTCATAGTTAAGAGAAAACATTGGATAATCTAGAGCTTATTTCACGATATCTTGACATTTGGGCATATACTGAGAAGAAGCCATTTTACTTCCTTTAGAAGCCTACAAAGTTCTCACTGACACACTACAAAAACTCATGGGCCGCTAAGCTGGCTCTAGAAATCTTCATGTTAATGTGGCGCCAATGTAGTTTCTAGTTGGTACTAAAGGGGTAGGATAAGTTTTTACTAAATACGCAAAAATATTTATGTATCATTACATTAATAAGACGTATTTTCGTGACAACCAACGCATAACTTGCACGATAGGTGATCTACCGTAACAACCGACCAACCTAACAAACTACTTCCCCCGTTTTATATTACATAAAAGAGACAACCAAAGAGTGAGCACCGCCACACCTAAGGGCTCGCTTCGCCGACATTTGAGCTCCCACGCCAGCCAGTCGCACGCCGGAAATGCCGCATCGAGGCCCCCCGAACACAATACATCGAGTATTCCTTGTTGATGACAAAGGATAGGCCAGGCAAATAGGAACGTTATCAGAAGAAAGAATATGGTCTTTGATTACTTTAATTCGTGCTATGCAACACACAATCGTAAGCACTAGATAACTACTTTGAGCAAGAGCAGGTACTTAGCTATTCGATTACTCTAGCACAAGAGTAACCATACTATACTAATACTAGCTAGAGCTACTCGACTACACAAGGCAAACAAGGTGAGGAGCTAACAACTACACAAAGCAAGACTTGCACAATGTAAAGAGCAAGCGTAGTGATGCAATCATGCAAACCAACATGGAGACAAGTCGACACGAGATTTAGCTTTGAAGTAAGTGAGAGGACTTTAGAAGGAGAAGATTTTGACTCGAAGTTAGATGAGGACTATGATATTTGAGGAAATATGGTAGTTTGGCTTTTATCATGTCATGTTTTATCATTCATGTGTATTTAACTTCTGAACACCTGTTGGCAGGTGCGCTGAACATTGTTTTTTAGAGGAAGGTCTATGTGGACTGGTTGGGGTGGCACAAGGTGACGGGTTGGCAGGTGCGCTGACCGCTTGAGTGGGCTGGGCTTGTGCGGCAGGGCCTATTGGGATGTCCCCTAGGTCTTCCTACTTTGACTTGAGGGCCAGGCTTATAAATAGTGTCCAGTTTTTTTGTACTCATGGGATTAGAGATCGTTTAGGACATAATTCGCATACTACCAAGGAGTGATTATGTAGGTAATTTTTCCATGTTTTTGACCCTAATAAATAAGGGACTGGCATTATAAGCACCAACGCACGCCCTAGCTTTAATTTTGCCGTCCATTTGTGCAATTAATTAGGGCAGCCCCCCGTCCAAAGCCTCGGCCACCCACAGAACGATTTCTTTTGCGCCCACCGCGTTGGACGGAGAACGACTTCTATATCCGGAGGAGTATGATCGTAACCTAAATTGCCTGTCGATCGAGATCCCATGAGGACATTGAGGGAGCCATTGGTGCTTGGGTGGATCTCGGTAGAGAACTATGATGGTAACCTGCACTAGCATAACGATCGTCACCAGTGCGACCGCTACTACACTATAGACTAAGTTGGCTGATGACATCTATGCTATGACGTTAGTGAACCCCACACTTCTGGGAAGTGGACGCAATAGGAGAACCTCTTCCTGTTCTCTGCTAGTGATGTTGAATAATGGGTTTTTCTCAGACCAGATTCGTCATGTGAGGAACTCACCATTGAAACTGCAAAACCACGAGAGCGAGAGCGACCGATACAGATCTATACAGAGGTTCAGCCCTCACGGATAAAAGCTTCTCAGAGACAGGAATGACAACATGGACAGAGCAAAATAACGAACCTTTTTCATGACAGTGACACAGTCACACAGGACGGCCACTCCTGGCACTTGAAAATCCTAAGAACACTGTTCATCTCATCAGAAGCATCACATACACATACGGCATCTGGCCATCTGCGCTAGCTATCTCGGTTTCATCATCATGTGAAAACCTCGAGCGAAGCAAAAAGGTTTTTGATCAGTTCATCAAAGATGGCACGCTCAATCTTCCTCCCAACAACATAAACGTCCTCGTACAGCACCTCCGCCCACACGGATCTCCGCACCTCATACGCCGCCATCCCATCTATCGTCTGCATTTCCTGCGCCTGGGGATGATTCCGCAGAGCTTGCATCTGAAATTCGATCGTTCGAAAACAAATTAACAAAGCTTGCATCCAACCAAACAACATGCATGTTTGTTGAGATTTCAATAGAGAAAAACCACTGACCTTGTGCCACACATCATCTACCAGCTTCTTCCCTCGCGACACTCCCGTGCTGTCAACGACCCATTGACGCAGCGATGAAGCACTGCCACCTCTCGAGCTCGAGCTCGAGCTCTCCACCACCAGGCTCTGCAACGCCTCGTTGGCAAGGTCGAACAGCATCCTGTGATCCGTTCCATCGCCGTACATGCCGACGATGTAGTCGCCGCGGTAGTAGTACATGTCCTCGACGTCCTCGAAGACGTCGTCGCAGATAGGCATCGGCCTCGCCATCGAGTCCACCCTGGCATTGGCCCACGACGGTCCGTCGTCGTCGTCGCCGCCGTCGTATAAGCCGGCGGCGATGAGAAGCTCTGTTATGTAGGCCTTGTCTTGGCTCCACGCTGTTTCGACGGCGGTGGTGATGTCTGTCCTGAATGATGATTCACTGGTAGCGGCAGGTGCTTCAAACTCTGACAAGCATTTTGGACTCAGTTCTGCATATATATAGGAGATTGTATCAGGTTCGAAAACAGAAACTAATTAATCAGAGAGAAGATTGCGTGTTGTTTTGTTGCTACGTTGAAGCTAATTAATAAGCCTGTCACATGTGAATTCAGTAGTACCTGGTGGCAAGGTGAAGTGCAAATCGGTGAAGAAATGGCGGGAGCTGTGGCCTGCTGCAACCTCCAATGGGGATACTGGGCTCGAGGCAGCTCGCTGAGACTAGCCTAATAGATAGCAGCAAGCCAAAAGCAACAGTATTTAGTTTCATTCAGTCAGTCCTGTTTTCTGGGTGAAACATACAGGATACAGCAGACACAATTCCTAGCAAAAACAAGAGTAATTTGATGTTGATATACTGTACTTGCCTGTGCAATCTTGAACAAGTTCAAAGTTTCATGGGATGGAGGTGTCGCTGCGCTGATGGGCACCTCCATCTTAGCAGGGTGGATCGCTCCTGCTCCAAGAGATGCCGTCCTGTTGACCAAGACCAATGCGTCTTCCTCCTGAACATGATGAGGTTCCTTCTCGAGCTGAATCCGTGGCGCCTCAGGCTCGACACAGTCCCTCGGACGAAGCTACTGAAACCAGCACTGACGACGTTCTTGCTCGTCATTCTCACAGCATCAGCAGCAGCAGCAGCTGCAGGTTCATCAGAAGCTTGATGCTGCTTGAAGGAGAAGAGCCTGCCTAAGGAGAACGCGAACCCTGGCTCCGGTGCAGAGAACGACCGGAACAGCAGCCGTGGCGACGCCGCCAGGGTAGCGTCATCATCATCCCTGTGCTTCGTCAGGTTCAGACACTCGCTCCTGAAGCTCTGGCCGTCAGTAACGCCGACGCCGCCGGCTGGCCGGAGTACTGAAAGAGACGCATCCGCCACCGATCCCTCATCATCATCGGCCTTGTTCGGCGACGACGACTCCACCGTTTGGCTCTTGAGAATGTACGCCTCTGGAGATGCGTTGCGCTTGCGGTCTCTTCTGAAAGCGCGGAAGGACTCGGACCGGAACAGCCTCCTCTTGTTGCCACGGTCCTCTTTGGTGATCACCTGCTGCAATGGTGGAGCTGAAGCTGGTACCTGCCTGGTCTTGCTGAGCTCACCACCACTACATGTAGCTGTAGCGGCAGTGACCGTGAGCTCTCTCTGAACCCTGTCCTTGACCTCCTGAAGAAGCATGGTCATGTTGGCATCCCTGTGGAGCTTCGGCAGGCCAAGGAACACGGAGGTTTCCTGACCACCACCAATGGCAACACCACCTCTAGTACTAGTATCAGATTCAGAACAAGTGGTTGCAGGCTTGAGGAGCACAATCGGCGTGTGTCCATGTCCATGTCCATCCTTGCATGCCTGCAGATCTCTAGCGTGAGGCATTGCCACTGCTTCAGAAACAGCAGCTGCATTCTCTGACGTGACACCTTGTGGCACGGCGACGGGCACTCTTCTTGTTCTTGATCAGTGGAAGCTCCTCCTGCCGCGTCACCATGCTGTGACCCAAACCGAAACCATACCTGGCCATCTTCTGCCTGCGCAGGTCCTCCTGCGCGATGGCCTGAAGAACAAGGGGAGGACCTACCGCCGCCGTCGTCCGAACAGCTGCTGCTCGTCTGAGACAGCAACGCCGGCGTCGCCTTGGACGCTTGCCACGCCTGGAGATCCTGCCTCATCTTCTGGAGCAGCTCCTCCTCCTGGGCATGCCGCCGCAGCCGCCGCGGCTGCCGTGGGCGGCATCTGATTCCGGGCACTACTCGCGTCGTCATCGTCGGCGTGTTGAGGCAAAGCCGGGAGCTGGGATTGGAGTACTCTGCGTCGTCGTCGTCGGCGGCGGCGGCGTCGTCGTTCCTGCCGCGGCCGCGGTACGAGTAGTAGGGCAGGTGTAGGCTGAACTTGTTGGTGTGGCGTCGTCGGCGTTGGGCTTGGACGAACTGGACGTGGACGGTGCCTGCGGCGGTAGGCTTTACCGCCGGAGGTGGTGTTGGGACGATGATGGCGTCGTCGGGCATGCCCATGAGACGAGCGATGACATTGGGCTGGAGGTGAAGGACGGGCGGATCTTGTTCCGTGGCGGTGCCGATGTGAATGTGAGGGAGACGGTTGGTGGTGATCGGATTGGACGACGACGACGATGGCGGTTTATGGTGGTGATGACGGCGGTGGCGGCTCATCATCTGCACGCAATGCAATGCGAAGGGCGGCAGAGGGAGGATTGGTGAAAGCAGAGGAGAATTAGTACGTGAGATCGAGAAGGAAATGGCACAATGTCCTTGTCGTCCTGGCCTGGAAAAACGAAGTGCACAAGCAGTGGCGCGCACGAACACAAGACTGGTTGCTCATCGGACAGGACAGACGTGCACACGCCCAACGTGAAGACGCACGTTCTGCAGGGAAGGCCAAAAAATAGGGGCAAAACACAATTCAGAGAGCCCCGGCGAGGATCGAACTCGCGACCTTTTCGCTTACGAAGCGAACGCACTACCACTATGCTACGGAGGCTAAGCTTGCTCTCCAATTAGTTACTGATAATTTGTCTTGTGTTATCAAACTTTAAGAACGTGTACCTCCGAGGTCAGTTGAAATTGGTTGCACCTGATCTGGAATGCACTGCTACTAGTACTACTCCTACTGCCGTCCTGCTGTTGACTCCGAGGAGGAGGCACGATGATGATCTCGGGCATCACACGTCGCCATCACATTCGTTCGTTGCAGAGACATCGATTTCATTTCCAGAATTCCGTACCACACACACCCCCTGCAGGCTGCTACCCTCTGTCCCGTGGGTTCGTGGTTTTTTACTTTCAACTTCACGTTTTGATCATCCGTTTTATTCAAAATATTTATGTGAATCATAAAATAAATTAATCAATATTCAAGTATCTTCATTGATAAAATAAGTCGTAACAAAAATAAATTATATTTGTGCAAAAAAATTTGAATAAGACGAAGCATCAAAAATTTTGAATAAGACGAAGATCGAATAAGATTTAATACACGAAATCCAGGGTGACAAACTCAGTGAGAGACGGAGGAGTACTCCGTACCCTCTCGTCCCAATTAAAAACAGAAACAATAAGTTTTTTTTTTTCTAGGACAATTACTCTCTGTTGCAAATAAAAATTATGCAAAGCATAATAACTATCGCTATTTTTTTTAATAATGAGTTGTTGTATTCGTTAAGGCTCTCTTTGGTATTGCTCGCAATTGGCTTTAGCTCCGACATCAGCGATATTCATGAACTGTAGGTTCATTATGTATTCAACTATTTTTCTCCTGCTGCTTTACCCAAACCAAATCGTATCAGATGAAGATTTTAAGCGGCTTCACCGGCTCATGTACCATGCTGAAAAAAGTGAAGATTTCAAGCCATGCCAAAGAGGCCCTAATACACTACTACGAATTGATTTTTGCGAGGCATTTTCAAATGATTTATGATGGCGGTTATTTAAAACCGTCATAGTTAATACCCCGATTAAGCATTACGGTCATTTTTCATTAACCGTGACGGTTTTACAAACACCATGGTAAATAGATTAATCGTGGACGGATTTTACAATAAAACCGCCATGCTTAATACCCCCTCGATTAACCGTGGCGCTTTACAAACACCATGGTAACTAGATTAACCGTGGCGGATTTTATAATAAAACCGCCATAGTTAATGAGGCCAAGTAAAAACGATGGTGGCACCGCAGAAAGGCCCAAATGAGCTCGTTCGCACACGAGGGTATATAATAAACACCTAACCTAACCCTAACTCCCGTAAAAATCCACACTTCACTCCAGCTCCTTCCTTCCCCTCCCATTCCTTTCCTTCTCGTCGCCACTCCCCTACCTCCCGGCGCTCCTTCCTTCTCTCCCCATTCCTTTCCTTCTTGCCGCCACTCCCCTACCTCCTCCCCGGCGGCTCCTTCCTTCCCTCCCCTCAACGTCGAAGCCCTTCCTCCCCAACCGAAGGGTCGAGATGGGGACTAGGGGGGGGGGAATAGTCCCTTTAAAAACTAATCGCACCGGCTAACCGAAACTAATGCGGAATTAAACTTATCGGTCTAGCCAAGACTTCACCCCTCTAACTAAGACTCTAGATCACCTCACAAAAGATCCTACACAAGAAGAGTGAGGTGACAAGTCTAGCTTGAGCTCCTAATCAATTCTAATGCAAGGTCACACAAACCTAAGCACTAGTACTTTCAAGCACAAAAGTGAGCTCCTACACAATTCTAATAAGCACAAGCACAAAGCCCCTAAGCTCACTAGATGCACAATGGACAAGGCAACACACACATAACCCAAAGGCTCAAATTTCCTAGCTACACAAGCTAAGCAAAGTAACTAAACAAGCTACACAAGCTAGATAGTTACAACTACTCTACTCAAGCACAATCACAATGTATATATGAATGTAAGAACAAAGCTTGAGACGTAGAGATTGCAAACCACCGCGAAGTGTGAACACAAGATGACACCGGTGATTTTTTACCGAGGTCTCGAAGCTTGCCAACTTTCCCTACTCCTCGTTGTGTCGACCAACACTTTAGTGGTTCCACGGTTTTGGCGAATCACCCGTGATGATTCTCAAGCTTAATGGCCGTGCCAAATCCCACAAATGAGAGCTCGACGAGTCCCTCACACGTTGGGAGTCCTCTAGCCAATCCCTCGAGGGTACCGTGTGAACCCACACACAAGTGTGGTAGCTCAATGACACGCTCCACTAGAGTTGCTCTTCACGATCCCCCGCGAGGTGAGCACGAACCTCTCACAATCTCTTCTTCGAGCACCGCACAAGCTTCCTTGCGTGCTTCACGAAGTCTCTTGCCACCAAGCCGTCTAGGAGGTGGCAACCTCCAAGAGAAACAAGCACACCGGCTTGCAACACGATCACCTAGTGCCACGAATGCGATCTCTCAACGCAACGCACTAGAACTTCGATCTCTCACTCAATCGGATGAACGATATCAAGCATATGTGAGTGGGAGGGCTCTCAAGACCTCTCAAGCATGGACACAAAGTCTCCAAGGTGCCGAGCTACCAGGCCAAAGCCTGCCACCCCATCTATTTATAGGCCCAAGCCAAAATAGAGCCGTTGGGGTCGAAACTCAATTTTTGTATAGCCGACGGCCGCCAGCAGATCGCGCGACGCCGCCAGCGCCGCTCAAACCGCCGCCAACGGTCGAAAAGTCGATACACCGCGGACGCGCCATGCGCACCGCCGCCAGACGCGCCAGCGCCACGCCCGGCGACCCGAAAGGAGACCCTCTTTGGGATCGCGTCGGCCGCGCCGGACGACGCCCAGCCCCGCGTCGGCGACGCTTTCACCTCCCGCTGTCGGATTTCGTAAACACAAATACGGACGCCAGGCCCATTCTCGACCGCGTCGGGCAACGCGCCGACGCGCCAGCGCCGGTTTTTGAATCTTACATCATACGCCGACGCGCCAGCGCCAATGGGCCAAACGCCCGGGTCCGTAAATTAAAACCTCTCGTTTCATCGCCACGTCGTTTCTTAACTTCTCCACCTTGCTACCCGACAAGTATACCAAACTTGAGCATGAGGAATAGCAAGGTTTCTCCACCACGATGCATCCTACGCAATAGAAAATAGCCATTCATTTTCTTGAAAGCGCCGCCTTTGCAAATGTGCCAACACCACCAAGTGTACATCACCATGTGCATGTGTATTAGCATTTTCACAATCATTTCAAAAGACGGGTTAGCTCTTACCACGCCACTCGATCCTAACACATCGCAAAGTTAGATCGCCAGTGGCACTAGATGACCGATATGCAAACAAGTTTGCCTCTCTTGATAGTACGCCATCTATCCTAAATCCGGGTCATAAACTTCTCTAAGCTCATGACCGGTGAAATGAAATGCCCTATAGGTTATACCTTGCCTTGCGCATTTCCATTCCACTCCATCTTCAAGTGCCAATGCAACACATGCACCAACACGATCAAGAATGATATGATCCATTTCATATCATCACATGACCTTCTTGGTCCATCGATCTTGACCTCACTTGCTCTTCACCGTTCGCGTCGGTCCTTCGACGCCAAGTCCCTCGACTTGCCCTTCACACTTCAACCGGTCCATCAAGCCAAGCCCTTGTCTTGATCTTCACCACCTTGGTCACATGACTCCATGTCATGTCTCATGTGCAATAAGCTCCTCTATTGCATTATCACGTGTGAACTAATCTCCGCAGTATTATCTCAATCACACATATTAGTTCACCTAATGTTGACACTCAATTACCAAAACCACAAGGGACTTTTCACCAACGCCGGCACCTCTCCTCCCCAACGTCGGGCGCTCCTTCCTCCCCCCCCCACTCTCGTTGCGCGGGCGGCGCTGCATCTCGCTTCGTGAGGCGCGGGTGCCACGCTGCGTGGCGGTCGGTCCCTCCCAACCGCGAGGCGGCCGCCGGTATGCGAGGTGCGCTCCGACGGGCGGCGCGGTCAAGGAGGCGCTACGGACGGCGAACACCCGAAACGGATCCGCGATTGTGGTGGCGATCCGCGGCCGTGGTGGCCGATCCGCTCCCTAGCCTCCTCCATCTTCTCCCAGCGCTTCGGTCGGGGCGGTCCGACGCCGCGATCGGATCTAGCGGGCGGTCGAGGGGGCTTGACCTGAAACCCTAGCGGCGGCGGCCCAAATCCAAACCGACCTGTTAAGTCCGCCACCGCAATCACCCGATTAATGGTGACCCTAGTGCCGTGGGCAGCCATGAAAACCGCCACCAAAATCTAAAAAAACGCCACCTAAAAAGAATGTATCCAGTAGTGTAAACCATGGATGTTGATGTTGAGTACTATCCTGTATAAATTTAGTTGAACCAAACGAAAAGAATAAACAAATGATTTTATTCTAATCTAAAACTGCATTTTTTTTGGGAGGAGGTAGCACTGGCGTACACTTCCCGTTGCTGCCTATCATACAGTGCTTGCACAATTGCCTTTAGTGTCAGCAAGGGCCAATATTAATCCATGAAAAATGAAGCACCTCCATTTTCCTAGTACTTGTTCGTTAGGACAAGAATGGAGAAAAGTTACACAAAAAGACAGCGAGTCCTGAGTCGACCGTTGTAGCAGCCGGGAGCCGTTGATGAGCAATGGTGGTGAGTGCTCATGCCCAGTTGCTGTAAATATTTTTAACACTGCAGGGTGTACTCCCTCCGTCCCACTAAGTTTGTCACCCCCTGGATCTACGCCATCTTATTCGATCTTCGCCTTATTCAAATTTTTTCATAAATATAATTTATTTTGTTACGACTTATTTTTATCAACGAAGATACTTAAATATTAATTAATTTATTTTATGATTTACATAAATATTTTGAATAAGACGGATGATCAAACACGTGAAGTTTTTAAAAATCAAAAACGACGAACTCCATGTGACAGAGGGAGGAGGGTGGACAGGAGAACAGCAGAGGACACTGGCACACTGCCACTGCCTGGCCTGGAGTGGACCTCCCTAGTCAGTACAGTACGCTACAGTATCACTCACTACCCTAGGAGCAGGAGCCAGCAGCGGAGCACATTGCCCTATGTAAAACCATTCAATCTCAACGGACACATATGCACCAGTACAGTACGTACGACTGCAAAATGGTCCCTGCTGTGCTGCCTCCCCTCTTTGCCCTCCAAACAGCTCAAAATTTTCCGATCCCATAGTCCCCATTACCTGTCTCATGTCGTCCTCCGCCAAGAATGATGAACAATTTTTTTAAAAAAGTTTTGAGACTTGAGTTGCTTAATCACTAGAACCAGATGCTTCTTTCAGAGTCATATCAGGCATAATAATCACTGACCCAAAACACAACAAAAAAACCAATTATACCACAGACATCAGCTCACATCAAACTTGCCTGTACATATTCGGCCACCACAGCAAGAACAACGAACCAACCACAGAACGAAACCAATAGAATTTTCCAAAGAGGGGCAAGCATGTCAACACCACGCCACCAATCATTCTACCCATCTCCATTCCATTTCCATTCCTTCACAAACTTTCATTCAAACTGCTGTGACCGAGTGACTCGCAACTACTGGAGTAGATGTATCACCGAAACGGCAATCTTAGAATTCCAGGACAGGAGCACACGCAATGCAAAGCAACAGCTCCCAGTACCAAGCCCAGAACAACACAAAAAAGGATATCATGGAACACAATGATTACTTAATCTAGCATTACCCAAACTGATATTATCACAATGTTAGCCGATGACGACAATGGAAACAGTAATCTAGGTACAAGCGGGTGAAGCAGAACCACCCGCCGGTGGCGCCAACAAGGAGCGCTATCCATTATAGCACGACAAAAGGAAAAACATCACGATGTGAAGTGAAACTTAATAATTCTAGTACATGGATATAGGCTCCTTATAGTTTTTCGCCACAGGGCCTTGTTGTCGCCGCTCCATTGCATTGCTGGAAGAAGCATGGACCATCGTCTCCAGCGAGCTGCATCACTCGTCATCGTCTTCGTCCTGCAAACAGAGGAAAGACTGATT
Organism: Hyparrhenia diplandra; assembly: GCA_015847255.1. NCBI lineage: Eukaryota > Viridiplantae > Streptophyta > Magnoliopsida > Poales > Poaceae > Hyparrhenia > Hyparrhenia diplandra. Next base: position 34,867 of record JADLZK010007148.1, on the reverse strand, counting down.
TTAAGCCTCCACAACTACTTCCAAAGGACAATGAATTTGGTTCCAAACAATGCCTTGCATTCTAGACTTATAATGCAATCTACAAAATGCTATAGTAGACATGAAAACATTCCTATCTGTTGAATTGGTTGATCCAATCCACTTGCATTCTAGACTTGTAATGCAATCTACAAAATGCTATACATGAAAACATTCCTATCTGTTGAATTGGTTGATCCAATCCAATACTACCTACATTAGCTTATGCAGTAACTTGAAACACATGATCAAGCTATATGCCTTTTCAGGTGGCAGCACATATAAGCATATTACATGCAATCAAGACGACAAGAAAGAAATCTGTATGTATGTATGTATACCTCCTCGCTACCCTCATCATCATCCTCATCATTGACCTCCGACTTGGACTTGTCGGACTCCTCTTCGTCTTCCTCCTCTTCCTCCTTGGCAGGAGCCTTCTTAGCAGCGGCAGCGCTCTGAGGAAGCTAACACATGATTCAGTAAGCATACTGTTTACTTATTCGAACAAATGACCAGCAGGAGCAGTATACATATAGGAACCAAAGCAATCCAAGTTTTCTCTACCTGGCCATTGTTGTAGGCAGCAATGGCCTTGTTATACTCGAGCTTGAGCTTATTAGCCTTGGCTACATAGGGAGCCTTGTCCTACAATCCACAAACACACATACACGTAGGTTAACCAAACAGCACGCACGAGCTTTAAGTCGAATCTAACCACGACCAACTACTACTTTCAGGAGGTGTTAGCAATGTGTAGAGGAAGCTTACCGATTCGGTGAGGGATTTCCACCTGTCCCCGGCAGCTTTTCCCACCTGAAAAGTTCCACAAGGAAAGGAAAGAGGGGCAACAAAAACGTAAACAAAAAGTTAAGTAAACTACGCATCGAGACGAGTAAATTAAATTAATAATTAAATAAAGTGGTTAATCGCAGTCGGTCATAAAGTAAGTTGGGTTGGTTGATTTGTGGGGGAACTTACCGCAGCAACAGACTTGTTCTTAGGGTTCTTCTCCTTGAACTCCTTACGGAATTCCTCCCTGTATTATACACACACATCCATCCATCAAAACACAGATCGAATCACAGTTCCAGAAACAGCAACGCAGATATTAAAATAAAAAAGTGGTCGCATCGCATCTCATCTCACATGAATACGAAGAAAGCGCTGGGAGCCCTCTTGGGCTTGTTGGGGTCCTTGCCGGCCTTCCCCTTCCTCCCCTTGGCGGCGGGCTTCTCCGCTCCCTTGCTCTTCACCGCCAGCCTGCAATCCGACGACGACGACGACAGAGACAGCGACGGAAAAAAAAAGTCAAAACCATGTCACGGCGGCGCATAATAACACCACCAACACAAATCGAATGCTCGGGACACGACGGAACAGATCTACGCGACGAACAAGGAGGCAGAAATCGATTCGATTCGATGATATCTGTTCTTACTTGGCATCGGCCTTGGCGGCGCCCTTGGATTTGGCCCCCTTCATGTCGGATTGGTGCGGCGTCACGGAGCGCAGCGGTCAGATCCGCACGGGGCGGAGCGAATCCCGCTTCGCCGAGACGAATCGAGGGCGAATTGCGGCCTCTACCGAGGGTGCGAGGACGAAGGGGAAAGGAAGGAAGGAGGCGCTGTGGGAAGGGAAGGGCAGGCGCAGGCAGGGGATAAGAAGGAAGGCGTGGCCCAAGGGCATATCTGCGATTCCACCCTTTTTACCGAGGGCACGCACCACCCCCACCAATTTGAATTCCCGTACCCGCCGGGAGTTTCCCTCACCCCAACCACACCCGCGTACCCCACTGACACATGGGACCAGGAGAGGACCGGGCCCCGCTGTCATCCGGATTTCCACCACGACGGCTAGGGCTGCGGCCGCCCGTGTACGAGTGGTGGAGGGGCGTGCTTGTGGTTTCCGCAGACGTGAGGGATCTCCGCGAAAAAACACGCGGCGGCAGGGGCTCGGGCGGGATTTTGGAAAATTTTCGGGCAAGAGGCAGCAGAGGGGAGCGGGTGAGCATGTGCCGCGCGGATCACATGGCTGACGTGCGGGCCCCGCGGGCCAGTGGCACGGCGCAAGATATTTTCCCCACAGCGGGGCCCGCGTGAGGGCGGGGAACGCCACGTCACCGATCCGCGAGAACGCGCGTGGTTGGCTGGCGTGAGGGGGAGGCTGGAAGGCGCGTGTGTGCTTGTTGCCTCTGTGTGTGCTTGTTGCCTGTGCTTTCTGTGAGCGCATCGCATAGCAGCGCCTGGTTTTCCGGTCTGTGAAAAAAATCTCGGTCAGAAAAATCCAAAATTTCTCAAATTCCGGTTTACCCAATATTTTTCATTTATCGGTCCAACATTTTCAAAATTTTAGAATGCCCATACGTGATAGACCCCAAAGCCCACCCAATTAATCCGGTGCTTCATTTTCTCTCCTCTTCTCTTCTACGCTCAAGTTGCCACCATTGTAGAACATTCGCATGCTCCAAATTGTGTCGTTGTTTTGCTCATTGAATAAATAATTGATAATATGTTTTATTTAGTTTTTCCCCGTTAAATGGTTTAGAAATGATCTATGTGTTTTCCTGAATAAAATGAGTTATTTTTTTTGTCTAAATTTTGTTCGAAATTTTATTTCTATCGCCGATAAATTTCCGATATATTGGATATTCTGTTTATCGCCGGTCACCGAGATTTTCAAAATATCGGTAGAAAAAACACAGTTTCGGTTTTACAGCAGCCGTCGTTTGAAGTTTTCCGGATTCGCGAGGAGAGCGTCCCTCCACCGAAATCTCGGTTGCGACGGCCGTGTGGAGCGCGGGCGGCTATGGATGCAAAGGGGGGCTGCTCTATCGCCGCCACCGCTCGCCACGACGATCGGGCTAGTCGCTCCGGTGGTCCGCCCGTCCGCGACGCGACAGAAGGTGCGGCGAGGAGGTACCCGACAAGCGTCTCGCTCCTGTCGCGAAGGTTAGCCGGTGGAGCTATGCTCTTCCTCTTGCCCCTGTGAATGATGGATCAATTGTTTCCACGGCAAGATAGATTTGTGTTGCGGCGAATTCAGTTTGTTCATACTGCTCGTGCTATGTGATCATCAGCTTGTTCATTTGTCGTCCCTAGATGGAACGACGCCAGCTGATGTAGTTTATTAGGATGATCTTGGAGGAGTGTAAAACTCACTATAATTCTGGCACGATAGATAGGACCCTTGTAATTTCGCCACGGACTGACGCTTCGTCCATCATCATTTCCAGTGAACTTGATCACTCGTATCTGCAAATCTGAACTTCTATCTCTAATTTATTTATAGACACTTGTACTAAAAATCAAGCAAGAGTGTTTAACGTATAATTTATTTATACGTTACAAGGTGCTCTTGCATTGGCTGAACCTAATATCTGCATTCTAAAAGCAACTAGTTTAACATAGGGTGCCTTTGAATTTTCATAGGAAAAAAACGCAAGAGACAGGGGGGAAATCCTGCATTCTAAAGGAGGTCACGTGACATTATCAAAGACACATGTATCCTTCCTTGGTCCTCACTACAGGGCAAGCAGCTTGCATTGTATAGGCGTGTGCAATTGCATTGTGTGATTTAGCTTAATTGGGTAGTGCTATGATATTGATCACTCTTTACCTGCAAAAGGTGTTTTAAACCACATGTAGAAAAAAGAAGAAGAAGTGAGAGCCGCTCTTGTTTACATGAGAAGAGCAACGGCCAAATTGGAGCAAAGTGGTTTCAATGGTCATGGTATAGATAGTCCTTTGTATTCAGAAAGGGCAATGATTTTAGCGTACAAGATACACTCATTTCTTGTCATAAGAAAAAGTTTGCTAAAGAAGGATGTTCTAAGAAAAACAAGCATATTTCGAAAGTCAACCCAAACCCAAAGAGCCCAAAGTGGTCCATGGGTACAAGATGTCCCATTCTTCCATGGTCATGGTATAGTGACTACGGTCATCCTTACATGCAAAAGGGCAATAACATTGTATGACATGCCAAAGAAATAGAGGATAGTCAATGGCAATCATTGTGAAAAGGGAACAATCACCAACATGTATCTTCATTGGTATGTTTTTTTTGAATGAAAACCCAGATATTGGTGACACTATCCTGCTATTGAAAACTAAGGGTAAAAGAAAAACTGTATAGGATTTCCAGGGATTAATTCAATTTAAAGGAAGAATGTAGAATTAGAGTAAATTTCCCGTGTTCCAAACATACCTAAATTCTGTAAAACTTCATGTTGTGTCCATGCAAATAGCTATAGCAATATTCAATAAACCTTGCCGCACACTTTCCGCCAAAAAAAGGAGGAAAACGTACTGCACAAACTAAATCGTGTAACATTTGCATCCATTGTTACTCCTAGTGTTTTGGTTACATAAACTGGAGGGCCTTTTAGATTTGAGCAACAGGAAGACAAATGTGCCCCACAAGTCCAGGTGTGGTTCTTTATATAATTGCTAAAAGGAGTATTGCCAACTGCTTCACTTGAAAGAGCCCCAACTCAATTATTGTCAGTGTGCTGGAACGAACGGATTAGTAAAGCCCTAAGGCATGTATAATCGTACAAGTAGCAAATAATAGACCAATAAATGAATGAATATATGTAATTGCCTGTACAATCATCATAATGAAGTGGCAACCCATCTTCTTTACAGCGAATACAACCAGGGGCGGATTTGGGTCTGGTGCCGCTAGGGCCGCGGCCCAAATTTTCCCTTAGAGAATAGGTATCTTTTCGGCCTGGCTAGTCTTTGGGCCAAATTCTTCATGCGTCCGGCCCAGCGAAAATGAGGCCGCTTCCCCCGTCGCGGCGTCGTCGAAGCCTCGAACCCTACGCCCACTTCCCGTCGCGCCCGCGGCGTCGTTGTCTGCGTCTTCCCGCGCGGCCGCGCCGAGCTGCCGAGGCCCCAAGCGCCGCCCGGGCGCCGCCTCTCTGGACTATCGCTCGTCAGCAGGCACCAGTGCGCAGGGCGGCAGCACCAGGACTGGGCAGTCTGGGCAGCACCACGGCACGGAGGCACGCACGGAGGCAGGAGGCATCAGCGGTAAATCCCAATTCCCAATTCTCAAATCAATTGCTCCGATCCAGGGATCCATAAATGATATTTGATTATTCCAATTTTTCTAGTTTGTATAATTGCACAATGAAGAGGACAAGGTCAATTAGATCGTTTTTTTTTCTCCTGCGCCCTACACCAATTATACAACTTGTGTGAGACCTCCAATCTTCTCAAGAAGTACATTCAGAATTATTAGAAGAAACACAGATTTTTGAAGAACCAACAGCGCTAGTAGAAGAACCACCTACAACAAAGAGCAAGCAGTAGAAGATCTGATCGCGGCGCTACATGCGTTTTTAATAGCGCCCTAGGCGTAGTTAATAGCTCCACCACTGAATACAACATACAATAATCTTTTATCCATGTCTTAGTAAATCTCACACTTCTCTACACAACAGAATAAGAACCCATTTGTCATGTTTTTTTTGTTGAGAATCTTTGTCATGCATTTGCAGGGACAGATTGATTTCGACCTATATTTCACGGAAAAAACGTTCATTTTGGGCTCGGTTTTGTGCCTGGACGCCCGAACAAACAAATCATATACCGAAGGCGAAGCCCATTACAAGCGCCGCGCAACACCCTAGCGGCCCAGACCAACATACCCAAGACAAAAGAGCTCGGCCCAGCTCGGAAGCCCACGCCCTCCACCGTTCTTTTCCGACTACTTTGGAGCGCGCGGCGGCTGCGGCTTGGAGCGTCCATGTCCCGGTGAGCCACCCCTGCCCAACAGCCCCTCCCGCGTCTAGCCGCTGCGCGGCCGTCCCACGCCGGCTCGAGGCAACGCCGCTGTCCCCGCCAAGAGTTGCGGGTCGTGCGACCCCACCCATCGGCGGTGTTCCTCGAGGCGACCCTTTGCCCGCCCGCGCCACCCGAGGTGCGGCAAGCAGCTACGTAGCCGGTCTCTTGCTCCTGCACAAGGTGACCCCGTCTTTGCTCTACTTTCTCTTGTTTTTTTGGTGTGTTTTTTGTGTTGTTTCCCCTTTCATTCAACCATGTCGTAGATGTCATGCCCTTAGATTTGTGATTACGGATTTTTTCCATCAAGTCTCATGTCGTCAGGGCGGGCCTACTATGTATTCATGGGTATTCAGTTGAATACCCAAAATTTTTGACAGAAAAATTGATATACATAACGTATAACATATGTATATACATGAGAAATAGAAAAATAACAGCAAGTGAATGAAAGAAATAAAAGGCCTGAATCGAATCTTGGGCTGGCTCACTTCCGTTCTTGCTTTCCTCAAGGCCCAACTCCCTCAATGTCAATGGCCCATTGTTGGCCTAAGCCTAACCAGCAGCGCAGCAGGACACACCCAGCACGTCTGCCTCTCTGTCTCCTCCCGGCTCCCCCGTGCGGCGCGTGCGACTGCGATCTACGAGTCTGCGACGGCGGCGGCGCGGCGCAGGGCGCCAAGCCGGCAAGGGCAGCGGCGCCGGGCGGGCGGCAGGCAGTGCGGGCGCGGCCGCGCGGCACGCCGGCAGCAGGCCAGCAGCAGCGGCGGGTGGCGGCACGCCGGCAGCAGCCCGAGGAGGGCAAGCGCCAACAGCAGGCAAGGCAAGCCTGAAGCCCCAGCTCTCTTTCCCTCTGCTTTTCTCTTGTGCATGTTTCTGAAATGCATTTTTGTTGCAATTTTAGATTTAAATCATGATTGTGGTACTTAATTCTGTGCTATGAGTCTGTACTTTATGTTGCCAAAATTTTTTTTTTTCACCCTTTCACAATTTTGAATACCCAATTTCAAAATCCTGATGTCGTGTGCCATCAGCTTATGGATTTGCCAGGTCCCAGATGGAAGAAGGGCAAGGACTCTGCAGCAACGGCAGCAGCCAAACCCATGTCCAGCATAGTCGCCAAGCTCCAGGCTTCACTGAGGGACTCAAAAGCCGTGGCGATTCTACCTACGCACACCGGGGACGCGATTATCGAGGTCGGCGAAAAACAAGCAAAGCTTCTCAACTGTGCCGCCTTTGGCCGTGTCCTGGAGATTGCAGGCCTGGAGAGTGCAGGCGCAGCGGATAAGCAGTGGTTCTACCAGTTGGGTCCCGAGGAGGTGTTCTTCCTATGCCATGTCCTCAAGTGCATCAGGGTTGAGTCGGAGAACAAGGCTCGGATTGACGCGCCGGAGCTGTGGGATCTCTTGGTCTCCGCCTCGGAGAAGTTCCCAGAGATGTACAGGGTGTATCAACACCTCAGGCTCAAGAATTGGGTTGTCAAGTCGGGATTGCAGTACGGGGCGGACTTTGTAGCTTACCGTCATCATCCGGCACTTGTGCACTCTGAGTTTGCGGTGACTGTGGTTCCAGAAGGAAAAGCATTCGGCAACAGGTGTGGCCGCATGAACAACTGGCCCGAACTGCTCTGTGCGCTCCGGGCCTCTGGAAGCGTGGCCAAGACGTTACTTGTTCTGACCATCAGCAGTAAGAGCTCTGAGCTGGGATCCTTGGATTGTTTGGAACAGATGATTGTTCATGAGAGGACAATCACCAGATGGATACCACAGCAGTGCCGTGAGCAGCAAGACAAAACAACAAGAGCAGTATCCAGCAACCAAGAACAAGAGCATACTAGTGTGGGTGTAGTCAGCAACCAAGAACAAGACAAACCAAGCAGAGAAGAAACCATCAACGAAGAACAAGAGCATACAAATGGGGGTGTAGTGTTTAGCTATTGGGATGTAGTGATAAGCTTTGCAATTCTTTCTAGCTTACTTGTCTACAAGCTGAAATCTTGACTGAAGAGCTTCGTATTTCTGTGTACTCATGTTGATGAACATGAATAATACAATTCTATTATGGTAATTTGTTGTGATTCTTATTGAGGTTTCTACATATCTTGGATAACATCATCACAGACCCCACCTGACTGCAGACTGCAGACTGCTCAAGAACACTTGTATCGTTGTTTCTTGATAATCCTTTTCAGGCTATCACTTTTCAAAACTGCTTTGGACTGGCCATTATGTACTCTGGAGCTGCATGACCGGCACCACTGGAGGTCTGGAGCATATTGCAAAAATGAGGTACATCAGATGCATTTCTTTACGCATATGGCATATGTGCACTGTTTTTTGTGGATGTATTCTATAATTTCTGTAGCTTAAACTTATCATAATGTTACAGTAAATTTATGTTAGGAATTAACCTTCAATACAACAGAACTCAACATACAATAGCTTGCTAAGATTTCAGGAGTAAACATGACCAAGAAAACTGATCTTACATGAAGTCTGTAGATTTATATATTTGGTATATAAATTTAAACTTTTGATTGACGTTTTATCGTCAACAAGTGACAAATCTGCTTACAGTAAATAATGTAATTGGCATCATGATGGGATCTTAGATAATCGTAAAGGTGAGTAGGGATTAGGGGAAGAATGAAATTCACAATTGTGTCTGCTTCATATATCTATTTATTTGAGGTTGTCAGCTTTTCCTGTGCAATGCCTACTACTCTATCTGGTAATTCACTGTGTGATCCTTCCATATGCCACTCTCAAGGTACTTCTCGTACAAGCTAGCTTCACCATCATAGTTCACTGATAAAACGGCTGTGCTCCGTGTCCCGTAGAGACCCTTCACCAAAACAGAATTCATAAGTTCATTTCTGAAGTATTAGCCTATCTTTATGTACACAGATATTTATAAGTGGACAGATGATATAGTTTTTCAACCAGTTGAACCCTGAATCAAGAGATTTTTTTTTTTCCTCACTTGGTCAGTTTGCACCTCAATGAAGATGGAGCTCAGACCATGCTCCCAGTTGGGATCACAACCAGTGTTTGGCAATCTATCTTTGTCAGCCCTTGTGGTGTCAGTCATTAACCTCTCAACTATATCCTTCACTTCAATCTCATCATCACCATGCTCCCTAAGAATCTCCCTGAAGTTTTTCCCGAGGCGAATTGCCTACAAGTGCATACACAACAATGAAAAAAAATCCCTTTAGGTACCACTGTCTTCATGAATAACGGTCTTGGTATGATGAATGGTCCCTGAGAGGGAAGAGTAGGTTGCAATAATGCATTGTCATCTTATCTTACTTCGTGCACATGCTGTGCTATAAATTGAGTTAAATGCAATGTTGCTTATTACTAGGGAAGTACTTTATGGTTCACCTGTAGCTTTCTCACGCTTTTCCCAGCTCATTGTTTTCTCTGTGATCCATAATTTTAGTGCAGCTAAAAATGAAATAATTAACATGACACCTCATAATCATTCGGCATTTCTAGTTTTGTACCTACCAAATAAAACCATCCTGTTCATATTTATTTGCAAGACATTTTGAGATTTTTAATCTTGCTGAACATGAAAGTGTTCTGCTTACCTTCTGCCAAGGGCTATCTAGCCTTGCATTGGACAGCACATGGAGTCCTGGTGAGACAAGTTGAATTGTTGCAGGTTGCCCCTTAGGCCGGTTGGACACATAGACCATGATATTTGTTGTTAGATCAGCTAGTATGAGGTTGAAGCCATTGTATTCATGAGCTTCTTCTGCCACTTCAGTTGCAACTCGAGTGGGCTCTTGTTGCTCTGCACAGTACAGTACAGAGTGGATTATGCTCGCTATTCAGGAACAATGTTACTTTGAAGATAATTTCATGTTGATTAGGAGAAGTGGTTGATTAGTCGTAGGTTCTTACAATGCATGCTATAGTTATTAGTTGTTATAATAGCCACTAAAGTGTTTTCAATACTAATTTTTTGGTTTAGTGGGAATTTGGTGTGAATATATGTTCCTGTGTGCGCCATCTAGTGTCTACATCAATCACTGTCAAAATGAAGGAATTGTCAGAGTGACCGAATCAGCTGCTAAGGAATGATAGCGACAACAAAAGTATGATGGAAAGCAGCAACTTGGGTTGTCCAAGAAAATGAATCTATCTTTGGTTTTACCTCAGCTTTCGGATAAAGACTCAACGAACTTGAATGATCTAGTAGAACCTTTTGATTTGTTTTGCTATATACCTGTAGGAACCTGAGAGGCAGATCTCCCTAGTCCGTGCACCGGGCATGGCATCTGGTTCAAGCACATTGGTCAGGAAGGCAAGCCTGCCATCCTTGGTGCAACCCATCCATGTTCCTCCACCAAGCACATCCCTGCCGCCAAGAATCTTTTTTGAGCCTTCTCCCCACCATCCTACTGCTTTTGTAGGCCTGCATCAGTTCAAGAAAGAGATACGAAATGATGATCACTGAACAGCTAGCATTGTTGTTTTGCAGTGTGTAACCTTTCTATAATAGCCTATAAATTTCTCTAGCAGCATTTTGCTTCTGAGGAAAGATATGAGCATGCATTAGTATAGAACAGTAGCATCGCATGTGTCTGTGTGCCTCATGGAAATTCTGTCAGTGAACATATAACTTAGGAGGGAAAAAGTACCCAATTTTGAGAATAGTACCTCATATGCCAGAGCTATTACTTGCAGATTGGGGTCCTACAGAGATCAATAAAACCAAGTGAGAACACGCACCTGCTGTGGAACTCATCTCTGTTGAGAATCAGGAGGAGTTGGTGCACGGGGTGAGCCTGCCAAATCCATGCAGCAATGCACATGGCTTCAGGTGGTTTCTACTCCTTGGTTGGTTGTAAGTAACTCGCTTGTTTTGCAACTCTATTAGCTGATGGTTCTGCCTTGCACACGCCTTTGTATTTATAGGGAGAAGGTCGGGAGGATAGCAAAAGCACAAGGAGCCCACAGAGTCTTTGCATTATTGGCTGCAACCAGGTGCTCTGCAGTCTGTCATTCTTCTGCCAGAGTTCCATCATGTTCAGTTACCAGGTTATATTACTTTGCATGTGAGTTCTTTGATTAGGGTCCCCTTCCTTACCACCGACATCCTGTATAATCTATATCCCATCTCAGAAGAGCTTTTCAGTTTGGTACATCATTTGAAATGGGCTCTCATACTGTTGACACTGATTATATGGATTAGTGCGTGCTTAGTGCTCAGGAATGCAAAAAATTCTACCAGCACGGAAAACAGGAGGCAGCACTATTTACTCTGTGTTCCGACTGGAGTGGTGCTGGTATTGCAGGCCCTGGGAAACTCAGCCATATCTGAATGAAACCAAGGCGTGCTGGATTGGGATAAACAAAAGCGGTAAGCAACGACCTGATCTTTCGAAGCAATATATGACCCCTGTTCCGGGGCGGGCCCAATATAGATGCATGGGTATTCAGTTGAATACCAAAAAATTTTGACAAACAAATTTACATACATAGTATATAACATGTATATGTATCAAAAATAGAAAATAGCATCACAAAACAAGCTTTCCAATCTTATATTGCCTCTTGGGCTCAAATGGCTCACTTTCCAATCTCATTTTGGTATTCAATTATGTCTATACTCTAGGCTGTCAAAGAATTTTTTTCACCTTTTCAAAATTTTGAATACCCAAACCCCAAATCCTGGGCCCGCCCCTGCCCCTGTTTCTGTGTATGACCAGAATTCACAAGGCCAACACTGAATCCACTAATCTGTTTCCCGTGGGTAGTTGGCGCTTGGCTGTGGTGGTTCACTCACACGTGTTGAGCTCAAAGAACAGCATGCCCTGGCCTGCACGGCGGTTTTCAGGCACTCGTCATCTACTTTATCTGTTTCCAAAGTACGATGGTCTTTCTTCTTGCAATACATATTTGTTGTTTTCCGCTCATGTTTATCCTGTCGTGTGATGGAGCTGCTACCAATTTATAAAATATATCAGTGTCGTGTGCAGGATTCTTCTCTTTTAGCCGCAAGGTTTTCTGTTGATAATATATAGACGCGGCCGCTGTTTGAAATAGAATTTAATAACATGTTGGTGGCGTCATGGTACTGACACACATATCAAGTCACACACTGTCTAAAACGGTTACAGTGCATAACTTCCTCTTAAGAGTTTCAATGGCCGACAACAAAATATATTGCTATGATGTGAAACTTTGCAGAAAGTCAGGTTGTTTGGTTTGTCTGGACCTTTTCAGGGGGCACTGGTCCTGAATTTGGTATCGGGTAAGTTGTTGACTCCTCATCACTTATCTCCATCTCAAGTATATTTGGTTCAGATGGAGACTAGTCATCTGGCACTTGGTGGTTATCCATCATTTAGTGGTTGTCCATCATTTCTCTTTTGAGTATGTGAAAAAGAGGTAGCTGATCTTCAAGAGATTTTTATCAGTTACAATTCGAATAAGTTACTTCGTGCAACTAACTGTTCTGGAAAGAAAACATGTGTAAGAAAACTAGCAGCAACTTAGTTTTGACACCGAATATTGTCATTGTAAAAAAAACAAAAAGAACAAGGATGAAGCTTGTCATTGTTAAAAGAAGGAAGGAAAGTGTTGTCAAAAAAAAGGAAGGAAAGATGGAATGGAAGTAGCTAAACATTTATTGTGGGTCAGCAAAATTAGAAGGACAATAACACAAGTGCTCATAGGTTGGGGGTCACAGCAACCTACCATGTCGGCACCCAATTACACCATGCCCAGTGATGCACGCTACCATTTTGCCAATAACCAACGGCGGCAATGCTGTACCTTGGAGTGATTGCTGCAGTGCTGTACCATAATGGTTTCAACATGCATGTATGCGTCTGTTATGCGTACTTTGTATTTCTACAGGTACAGTATACCGAGGATTTGGACGAATGAAATGAAAGTGGCGCAAACCACTGTTATCAAATAAGAAAAGTATCATGGAAGCAGACTGTTCATTACTGCATTCTTCCTCTGCTTTAAGCGTTTAAAGCCACAAAAAAAAGTGAGTGACAGAGAGACTTTGCATCTGGAAGCACTGAACAGTAGCATAGCATTATCCATGCACTTGAAATCATGGTTTCTGGAAAGGGACATATGGTTTGTCACTCGGAGAGTAGTACCTGCCGAGTCACTAAATGGAGTATACAGTACTCCCACCGTCCCAAGATAAGCATATTAAAAAAATATATATATATTTGTATTTCTTCTTTTAAATTTAGTTACACTTAAAAATAGTTTGATTTAGAATGACTCTAAAATTAAGCTAGATTTAATTTGGGTCTAGAAGTTGATTTAAATTGAGACAGGAGGGAGTACATACTCATCGGGCGGAGCCTGTGGGTCGGGTTATGCGAAATGCCAAAAAAATTGAAGCAAAAATATAGTGGATTCCTTGTTTGTGCCCTTTTTCTACCTCTTCCTCCAATTAAAAAAAGAGTATACATGTATATTGGTATATGTATTTTTTTTTTTGGATACTAGAATCTTGGGTATTCATTGGAATACACATGAATACACTTGCCACCGCCAGTGACATACTGCTCTCACATATGTATATGTAGCTAAGTTTTCTTTTTCCCCTTGAGGTGAGCCAGCTAAATAAATATTTTCACCTTTTTGAGACCTAGTATTTATTCATTCATATTTTTTTTTTGAGAGAAATTTATTCATTCATATGTGCGTGCTATAATATAATAGGCCTCTTTCAACAATCCTATTCGGCCCATGACTTTGGCCAAGAAATGGGCCGTTTTTACGTGGGCTTTTTTTTCTTAGGTTGGTTCAGTCGTTTTCATCTATAATAACTGAAGAAGATGGTGTGTTCTCTTGTCGCGGGCCCTGTGAAGTTGGAATAGAAAGGTACATCTGTGGCCCTTTGGAGTTGCAGAATGTAACTTTGCTTGACTAAAACTATAGAGTATTGTTTTTTCTTAAGACGAGGACAAGGTATATTATCACATACATACACATACACGTTAGCATATATGCTGATGCCAACATCACATTCACATGATGCTCATTCCACCTGCCAATCACATGGAAGCATATTGTATGATGCATGTATGATTATGTATTATACAGAATACAAACAAAGAATTGAAGGTAAACGACGACCCAGTTAGCTTTCTCAACACATTTCTTGCCGGTGCCAATCCAATGCAACAAGAAAGACATAAACAATCACATGGAAGTTACACCTCCTCCTAACCATCTTTCTACACCTTTGTTAAATCACATACAAAATGATTAACGAACCATTGTCTGTTGAAAGAATCAAAATGAATTCTCCCGGCCTAATCTATTCGATCTGTATCTACCTACCTGTGTATGTGTACATGTTTCCGTGTCCAATGACTAAGACAGTATTATATACCAAAAATAATACTATGACGAGCTGCTGTGAGTTGTCCCTCCAACTGATGGCCGGTGATGAGCAAGCTTGTTGGTGAATCCAGCCGCAAACCACCTCCGTGTCACGTCCCGGAGCAGGGTGTCCTCCACCTCGCAAAACTTGTGTGGCCACCCGCCGGTTCGACCGCCTCGAACCCTAGGCCGGGTGTGCGGTCCTTGGACCCATGGTTGACTCTGTCCGGTCCAGTCCGCCACGTAGGTGGACACACGGCGGCGGAACTTCACCTTGAACTCGTCCCAAACCTGGTACTTGTAGTGGTTCACCCTCGCATCCCTCGATCGCTCCCACTTGAACTCGGGATCGAAGCTCGAAATGGTGGACAGAGTTCATGAGTGACGGTGCCACGGAAGTCGGCCCGACGAGCGACTTGTGCCGCCTCGGCTCGCCTCCGACACCTGTACCCTTGGGTGACTCCCTCCTTGGGGTGCTTGGTTCGCCCAGGTCCGAAATCCTTGCACCCTAGCGTGACCTGGCCGACGCCCGCTCGACGGGCGGTGACGATGGATGGAGCATGGATTTGGTCGGCTCGGCTGGACCCGGCCCCAGTCCGGGAGAAGATGAACTCGTCGACGCCGGCGAACGCCATCCACTCGCCGCACGTCTCGGTGCGCCGCGACAGCGTGGGAGAACCGGCCTCCTGCGCCTTGGGCCAGGGCCACGTGTGCGTGGACACATGGAAGCCCTCCGCGTTGAGCCGGCGCACCTGGCCCTCCAGGTCATCCCCGCCCCCATTGTCGTAGAGGTAGAAGTGGTCAACGCCCACGCCTGCGTGGTAGACCACCCACTCACGGAGGAACTTGGCCACGTCGCGGACCATGGTGCAGGCGCAGATGAGCTGCTTCTTCTTGGTTGCTGTCGTCGTCGTCGTCACGTCTCGTGCTGGACGAGGAGGGTTGTAGGTCGCCACCGAGGGGATTGGGTCCTCGCCAGCCACGGCGAGCGTGACGCGGAGCTGGTGCGCCGCCTCGGCGGCCGTGCTCGGCGGGGGGTGCTGGGCAGCGGAAGACCTGCTGCGCGGAGGTGGTGGCCGGTAGCGAGGCGACGACGTCCCTGTCTCCGTTTCCAGTGGCAACGCTGCGGCGGTAGTAGATGCACCGGACGTCCGCGGCGTCGCGGTTGACTCCCCGTCGCGGGTTGACTCCCTTGGCGAAAACGAGTACGCTATCGTCGCCGAGCGCGGCGGAGTCGTACACGAGGCGGCCGCTCCACCGCATCATCTCCGGAGTCAACGACCGCGCTGCCGCTGGCGCGGCGTCCTCGCCATCCGCCGCCGAGGACGACGACGACAGCGTGTCCATGACGAGACGTGGCGCGCGGAAGGGCCTGCTGCGACGGCGCTCCGGCCTGGGCATGACGCAGGTGAAGGCTCGGCGGCCGGACGCGGGCATCCTCCCGAGCGGTCGCGCCGGGGACGTGGCCCCGCTCGGGAACGCGCACGTGGCGTTGCCGGAGGACGCGTCGTCGTCGTGGTCGTCGTCGGGGCGGAGCAGGACGAGGACCTCCCAGTCCGGGAGCAGCACGGCATCGAGGTCCGCCGACGAGTCAGAGCCGCGGTGGCCCACAGTTCGTGGGGCGACGGGCGAGTTGGGCCTGGCCTCGTCGTCCCTCCGGACAGCGCGGAGGAGGGTGGTTAGCGGCTGGCGGTTGTTGCGGCGCGGGCGGCACGAGCTGCAGGGCGCGACGCGCGGGCGAGGAGTTGGAGGCGGACGTCGGGGTGGGAGGTGACGAAGGCGAGCAGCGCGGCGAGGGACAGGGCGACGAGGAAGAGCAGGCGCAGTAGCGCCCTGGTGGTGGTGGCGCGGCGGCGCGGCGAGGGCGACGGCGGCGGGTGCATTGGCGATTGGCCCATGATGATGAAGAAAACTAAACGCGCACGGGCTGGGTCAGCGCCGCCTGCCTGCTTGGCTTCGATCGATCGGCTGTTTTTGATTTGCGTGGCATATATATGCGGTTGGCGGTCCACGGCAGGTAGATAGGAAGGAGTCGGGGTCGGACTTGGAACTGGATGCTGGCGTGTTTTGAATGGAATTCGACGCGAGTTCGTTGTGTTCGGTTATGGAAACTTCCTACGAAATTGGCTCGTTTTCGGTTTTCAAATTCTTAGATATGTATGGGACTTCGGTTAGGCTCTTACTGTTCCTTAGCGTGTTTGCCTGCTTGGCCAGCCCAATTGATCATATGGCTCAGCTTCCGTTTTAAATTATAATTCGTTTGACTTTTTTAACCTCAACTTTAACCACTTGTTCTATTCAAAAATCATGCAACATATCACTTCTTTTGGTGCAACAAGCTTTAGTAATAAATATTCCTTATAAGAATGACTTAATCTAACCATGTTTGTATAAATTTTTGAATAAGAGGGGTGGTCGAATTTAAAGTTAAGAAAGTCAAACAAACTCTAATTTGAAATGGGGAGAGAGTACAAAGCTATCTTTGTTTGGTTCATTCAATCCAGATGCTAGGATGAGGAGAGTCCTTTTGGTTGTCCGTGCTTAGATATGTTACATTGAACTAAAATGAAAAGAAAGCAAGTAAGTACTACGATATCAGTGGTATATATCACTTATTTTTACGATATTCCTCTTAATGTACTTTGATTATATTAGTATGCCTTAAATTATGCTAATCATATAATAACATCATTAACCTACTAATATGTTGCATCCCACGAACCTGACTCTGGAGTAACGTGTTTTATGGGGGTGTTCACGACTGCTTTACGAACTCCTTCATGGAGCAACACTAAAAAATGTAGAGATTGTGGAGCACCACATTAGGTGTCATATACATTTTAGTCTTTGGCGCTCGATCCCTACATGATACATGTCCCTCGCCGTATGTATCGTCGTAATCATCTCCACCCTATCTGCCTCTTCATTCATCATTCACCTCGAATGTTCTGATGTCTGATTTAATAGTGGAATCGATAAGGTCAAAGTTAGACTCTGTAGCGGACGTTAGGAATAAGTGACATCCCACGTCAAGTTCGAGAGCTCAGATAGGTATATCCTGAGTGGCATCCCATGCTATAGGTTAGTGGCTAGCTCGTATACTTCAGTTATATATTATATATACTCCTGCAGCTTGCTCATCAAATTATGTACAATGTATATATAATTTGATCCAAGAAAAATACTGGATCCAAGAAACACGCAAGGCACGAGCGGTGATTTTTTTTTAAAAGAAGTACACAGCGGGAATAAATAAAGTTAGGAGTATCTGCATCTGCATGTGCAAATTGCAATTGCAAAATGGCGCGTGGGTGAGTAGTGTGCACGTAGACGCGTACAGCACAGGTGATTGCAGGAGACAACATGGCCATATGCCGGCCCTTTGAAAGTTAGAGACCAAATTAAACCAAGTCCAGTCATCCTTCCTTGCTTGATTAACGAGTAACGACTACTCCCCCTCTTCCTAAAAAAAATATTCTATGGGTTCGTATCGGTCATTTTTTTCTTAAATTTGACTAGGTTTATAAATAAGTCTTATGGCATATTACGAAAAGTATATAATCAATAATTTATCTAATCAATATATGTTTGATCAAGTTAAAAGTATTTGACTTCTCGAGAGAAAAAAACGACACAGTGGACAGAAGGAATACTATGTACTACTCCCCTCCGGGATGGTATTAGAAGTCGTTTAGGACAACGACCACGGCCTCCAAAACACAACTTTGGCCTCTTATTATTATATAAAATTGTTTATGAAGATGTGATATATGTATACTTTTATTAAAATA
The DNA here is from genome assembly GCA_015847255.1 of Hyparrhenia diplandra. NCBI lineage: Eukaryota > Viridiplantae > Streptophyta > Magnoliopsida > Poales > Poaceae > Hyparrhenia > Hyparrhenia diplandra. Next base: position 16,894 of record JADLZK010007148.1, on the reverse strand, counting down.
TATTTTTTTTAAAAATCTACTCATATAATTTTTACATTTAAACACTCAACAAATTAAAAGTTATTGATGATTTATATTCTCAATGTTTGACCCAAACCTTATCCAAAACGACTTCTAATACCATCCCGGAGAGAAGCATGTATGTATGTAATCTAATCTCCCTCCCTCGTCATCCAATTTAATGTTTCAACAACTCTTTTGTTTTCACCTCCATCTTTCTCCGATCCCAACACGCTAGCTACTCAAAACAACTAGCTAGTTGATCAAGACCGCTGATTTGCTAAATTGATGGTTGGCAGAGGGGATGACGATATATAGATGGAGCTACAAATGTTATCTCAGTCAAAGCCTCAAAGGAGAGAGATAGAGAAACGTTGCTTTCACGATTCCAAGCCAGAGTTGGTCTTCACTCAATAATACAAGCCATGTATATGGCTCTACGGTGCCATGATGATGACACGCACAATAATACTACCACCTTAATTTGGTCTAGATTCGAGACACGATCTTTAGAATTTTTTACCGGTCAAGCTACGTTAACTTTAACCATTACATTAGTTTCAATTTCAATGGGTGTTTTAAAGGTGTTTTTATTCTCCACTAACGCTGCGATACATCAACAAATTTGTTAAGTTGACCGAATTATAAAGAGAGATGGAAAAGCTTTAATAGATTTTCATTTCGATAAACCTGTTGTCACATAATCACATCTACTACACCTATGTAGCAAAAAGACCCACTAGGGAGTTCTCTGATCACCGCGAACGTACGTATACTTCCCACCAAAACTACAAAAGATGATGCGCCAGTGGTCTCTAGTAATTTTGTCAGCCTTGTTGACACATAGTACATCAGTATATTATATATAGATTCAAAGTGTAAAAATATACACATTAATTATATTCGCCTATGAAAAAAAATATTCTTTTAAAAAATGTAATTCATTTTTCTTTGAAATTTAATATCTTCAAAGACAACATAATTTTGCCTTGTGTATATACCAGCCATAAACTGATTGGATGGATGTGGCTCGATGGTCAACTTGCTTCTTGGAGAAGCTAAAGCTACATGTCTGGCTACCCATATCCATAACAAAGCATTAAGTACCCTTGTACCCTTGTGAATTTTCTTCGGATTACTAGCATGATTGAGGTTGGATCTCACGAAAGCTTTCTTTTGTATTTTCGTACTACTTCGTCAATTTTCTACGTTTTCTTTTATTCTGATTACTGCGACATGGGCGTCGTTTGGAAAAAATAGATAAAGGTAGCTAGTGGTGGTGGTATGGGAGACCAGAGCCATCGTGTTTGAATGAAGGACCTGAAAATGATCGTCTTAACCTCTAATTTGATGGTGTAGGGTCCATATAGATTACGGCATGTTGTCCCGTTCACTTGAATTTATCAACTATGGTATAATGTTTTTTCACTCACAAAGAAAAACAACGTTGGTTACCTACTGATAAACCGGGCGACCCGCCATAAGCAAAGTGCAAACTTAAGTCTAGCATAGGGACTCATTACAATCTCAACCGCATGAAAGCTATTACTCCTGACAGCGTCGTTGTTGTTTTTTCTTTTTATTTTTTTAGCAATTTTTTTTTTTTAAATTTATGGGAGAGAAGAGCAAGACAGGAGATAATACATCTTGTTGTGGTAGGGCCTGGGCCTGGGCCTTCTCTTTTGACTTGGAGAGAAACTAGAGCGGCCTGGTGGGGCTTGTCACGGCCCGATGGGTGAATAACGTGGGCGCGCAGGCAGCCGCAGCCAACAATTGTGGGAGCAGCTTTGTTTAGGGCCTAGTTGAAAGAAACACGACGCGCGTTGCGTTCTGGCCCGCCCAACACTGCCGCGCGCGTTCGTTCCGTGAAAGGAATCCTGGCCCAAATTAAGCTTTGCAAAAAGGATCATCCACACCACATTCTCCCTTCAATCCAAAACAATTACAAAGATGGAGAGAGAGCCTCCATATGGTTTCTATAAAATAAATTGTGATGGAGCTTTCTTGCCACATACCTATAAGGGTGGATGGGTTCTGTTATCCGAGATACTACAGCCTACGTTGTTGAAGGACCGATTAATTTTGAGTGAAATGCATGGTAGACCTATGGACTTACGTGGGTGTGTCATTTAGGTGCATAAACTCTCAAATTGCACTTTTAGCACCTTAAACTTGTCAAACTATGTCATCTAGGTCCATCAACTTTTAAAATGCTTATTCAGGTTCTTAAACTTGTTAGGGTGTGTCATTTGGGTCCATAAGCTTTAAACTCATCACCATCAGTTGATTAACTAATTTAATTAATTAATTGTATAACTCATATACGTATATATGCATATATGACTATGTAATATTGTGAAATGTTTCTTTAAATTTCCCGTTGACTAGCTCAAAATGCATGCACTGTTAAGTATGCATGTAGGGATATATAGCATACAAATCAAGTCTATGTATGCTGCATTAGTGCATATGGAGTATATATGCATGTATCATCTTTTGTTCCTTTCTTTCTTAACGATGAGTAGCATGCAGTAGCTTGTGCGGTAGTTGAATTAGTTTGGCAACAGGAACATGTAGAGTGCGTGCCAGAATTCAGGTGCGATAGATAGATAGATTGATCATGCCGGTATGATGTCTCGTGCTTATTTATTGACTCAACATTCAGCATGCACTGCTAGTTTGTTGATGCTTGGGAGCCCGTCAGTGCGTTTTATAGACACTTGTTGCGAATTTACTGAATTTTTGCCGCGTGCCATATTGCGAACTATAAACTGGGCGACCCGCCATAAGCAAAGTGCAAACTTAAGTCTAGCATAGGGACTCATTACAATCTCAATCTTCTGTCATAAAAATACAATCTCAATCGCATGAAAGCTATTACTCCTGACAGCGTCGTTGTTTTTTTTTTTTTTAATTTTTTTAGCAATTTTTTTCTTTTAAATTTATGGGAGAGAAGAGCAAGACAGGAGATAATGCATCTTGTTGTGGTAGGGCCTGGGCCTGGGCCTTCTCTTTGACTTGGAGAGAAACTAGAGCGGCCTGGTGGGGCTTGTCACGGCCCGATGGGTGAACAACGTGGGCGCGCAGGCAGCCGCAGCCAGTGTGAGACATGACATTGTGGGAGCAGCTTTGTTTAGGGCCCAGTTGAAGGAAACACGACGCGCGTTGCGTCCTGGCCCGCCCAACACTGCCGCGCGCGTTCGTTCCGTTCCGTTCCGTGGATGGGATGGAAAGGCCCAAATTAAGCTTTGCAAAGGCAACACTATCATCCACACCACCTTCTCTCTTCAATCCAAAACAATTACAAAGATGAAGCCATATCAAAATAAACTGTGATGGAGCTTTCCTGCCAGATACCTCCATATGGTTTCTACAAAATAAACTGTGATGGAGCTTTCCTGCCAGATACCTGTAAGGGTGTGGATGGAATTATGTCGAGGCACTCACAATGCAGATTCTACCATGGAGTCTAAGACTATTTTTTACCATGGGTAACATGGACTTAGAGTCCAAATAAGACTTGGAGTTTGTTTTTTCTTCCTCTCTTTTTCATAAATATACTGCCGCATCTACGCTACGTCAGTAAAGTGTAATAAATATGATGGTAACAAATAAGCTTAAACTCTATGATAAGGTCCATCTTTGTGAGTGCTCTTATCCGAGATAATGCAGGCCAAGTGATCGATGGGGCTCGTGCAACTGAATATTTGATGAATGCACAACATGCTGATCGAAGTTGTGGCCTGCCTTCACGGAAACAAACATGCAACAAGGCTGGGCTTGGATAAAATCATTGTACAACTTGATGCATCTAGAATATGCAATTTAAAGGATAAAAGATATCATCGGCACTATTATAGTATTTGCTAATAAAGGATAAAACAGAGACGTGAATGGTATTACAACTACCGTGTCTTCAAAGAGCGTTGCAACTGCGAATTGGCTTGTAGTCCAATGGTAGGACCGGTCCAGTGGGGACGCTACCCACCGGGATTCAAATCTCGGTGCTCGCACCTTTCCCCGGATTTTCCCAAGGATTTACCGGCGTTATGCATTAAGTGGTAAGCGACGTTCCGTCGGCGACGACGAGACGCCTATGGCGACTTTGAGAATCTCCGTGATCTGCCGGTTGCCCAGTCCTTCGGAGGTGCTCATAGGGGTAGGGTTTACGTGCGTGTGTTCATAAGGGTGAGTGTGCGTGTGTCGGCGGTTCGAGGTGCGGCGGGCGCCCCCGGGTGCCGGCAATAAAAAATTTGTAGGCTGCGTGCCTCCTCCCTCGATGGCGTAGCGCAAAGACGGACACGGGACGCGGCGGTTTATCTGGTTCGGGCCAACGGGGCCCTACGTCCAAATGCGGGGTGCGTCACTCTCGTGTTACTCGCTCAAAAGGTGAGCCTGCAGTAGGGGTTACAAAGGTCGTGTGGGAGAGAAGCGGTCTCAAGCCCCACGATCGTGGTTGTGGTGGATGTGGTGAGAGCAGTTTTTTCTCCGGTGTGAACCGGAGAAGAAAGTGGGATTGAGTCGAATCTAGCCGATTCGAACCCCTTCTAATGAGTCGAACCTCCTCTAATGGGACATTACTCCCCTTTTATAGGAGAAGGAGAGAGATAATGTTTACATTGGCGGTCGCCTAGGTGGCTAATTCCCCGAGGCTGCACCGGTTGCATGTGCGTTGCCGAGAGCGCGGGCCGGGCTGGGCGCCGCTTGACGAAGACACGCCGTCCCGGATCCGATGGTGGACGTGCGCGCTCCCGGCCCCGGCCAGAGGAGGCGTCCCTCACGATCCGCATGGCGAGGGCCGGTCCCAGTGGGTGGTTGCCGTGGCGTGTCAAGTGCCCGAGGGTCCGGCCCTCGTGGCGCTTTTGACGGTGTTCGAAGTGAACAGTGTCATCTTGGTTCCCGTCTTCGAGTGGCGTAAACACGCCAATCGGGTTCGCGATAAGGCCCCATCGTCCGGATTGGGGAGGCGATTCGGCAGTCGATTTGACTGGGTGTAATCGATGGCACCGTGCCTTGCGTCACGCGACCGCATTGAATGCAAATGGTTTCCCTTCCTCCGACGGAACCTCCCACGCCCGAGGGTCCTACGACCCGAGATGGGCTAGCCGGGCTCGCTTTTACCCGAGGATGGAGAGCTGGTCTCCCTCGGGCGAAGCGGAGTTCTTTGCGCCCGAGGGTGGTGAGCTAGGCCACCCTCGGACGAATCGGAGATTTCCCCGGCCGGTGAGCTAGGCCAGCCTCAGGCGAATCCCGGAGACGCCGAGGTCGAGTCCGGAGCCATGGTTTGATCATGGTCGACGTGGAACGCCGTGGTTCGTTGTTCGGTAGAGGTGAAAGGTCCCTTGTGGTTTTGGTAATTGAGTGTCAACATTAGGTGAACTAATATGTGTGATTGAGATAATACACGTGAGATTAGTTCACTCATGATGACGCAATGAAGGAGCTTTATTGCATATGAAACATGACATGGAGTCATGTGACCAAGGTGGTGAAGATCAAGACAAGGCTTGGCTTGATGGACCGGTTGCAAAGTGTGAAGGGCAAGTCGAGGCGTTGAAGCGATGGACCGCGAGGCGGTGAAGCTTGGGCAAGACTTGGCGCCCGACGGACCGACGCATACGGTGAAGAGCAAGTGAGGTCAAGATCGATGGACCAATAGTGTCACGTGATGATATGAAGTGGATCATATCATTTGGTGATCGTGTTGGTGCATGTGTTGCATCGGCACTTGGAGATGGAGCGGAATGGAAATGCGCAAGGCAAAGGTATAACCTATAGGGCATTTCATTTTCACGGGTCATGAGGAGCTTAGAGAAGTTTATGACCGGGTTTAGGATAGATGGCCGTACTATCAAGAGGGCAAACTTGTTTGCATATCGGTCATCTAGTGCCACTTGAGCGATCTAACTTTGCGATGTGTTAGGATCGAGTGGCGTGGTAAGAGCTAACCCGGCCTTTGAAATGATTGTGAAAATGCTAACACACATGCACATGGTGATGTACACTTGGTGGTGTTGGCACATTTGCGAAGGCGGTGATGGTCGCAGGGTTGAGTTGGGTTTGGGAACCGCTCGATTCGGCGCTTTTGAGAAAGTGAAACGTGTAACAGAACCTCCTAATTACTGGGCCCACCTGCACCTGTCTTTGTCCCAAAGACCTCGGACAAACCGTGCGGATGCACCCAATAACTTAAGAAGCTCGCTCGGTGTCATCGGAACCCCGATTACACCACTCTCATACCAGGATCAACAAAGGAGTAGCTACAACATTACAACATTTGTTACAAAAATATAGATCGAGTGCGGAAGAATAATAACATAATTTTACAAAATATGAGCAAGTTACTTTTGAGTAGACTTAACTTAATTTGCGGAAGGCGAGGGAAACTAGAAGAAACTGGATCATGTCGAGCCCACCGCATAACCTTGGTTAACATCACGAGTCAAGACCTGCAACAAGGGTTAACAAACCCCGAAAGTACACAATGTACTCATAAGACTTACCCGACAAAAAAAAAAGACTCCAAGGATATGCTAGCTTAAGGAAAGTAGAGCTAGAAAAAAGGGAGTTTGCGTAAAAGCTTACTACAAGTGGATCCTTACTTTCAATATTTTTAGCATAAATTTTATTGGAGCATAAATAAAGCTAGATTTGCACCTGTTCTATCTCAAACACTTTTTAAGCAACACATCTCAACTTATCTCTCGCATCTCTTTTCCTTGCATAACCATGAGTAACCTTGTTTCTTCAATTACTACGATGAATGGGCGTAAGAACGGGTCTCCATAACCGTGAAGCAACGGCGATTCATGAACCGATTATACCCAAACCGGGATCCCTAACCACACGACATATGTAGCACCCAAACTTGCATATATCAACCTTTTCTCGTGATTTGTCCAAAACGGAACGAGGCTGCTGCATTCAGAGCACAAAGATACTCCACCTCCCTACCCCGGCCCTAATGACGGTTTGACCAAAGAGGGTGGGTACACGCTACTCCCCGCCATCTCTCCACTCCCGGTGCGTGGTTGCCATTCCCGATTTGGCTCCACCGAGATCCGGCTTACTGCAGTATGTGGCTAGTTAGGGTCGACTGATCTGGGGTGACTGCCAGTCAGACGTGCCTTTGCCAGAAGGCCTCAGGCGTACTTGCGTTCAAAAGTCCCGAACTTAACAAGCCAAACAACGGACGGTCCTTAAACGACCAACACGGGACAAGCACAGCTAGGTATCCCGCCGGCTTTCAACCTACGTCCCGTCCGATCTCAAATTCATCACTACCATATTTATTCTCATGAACCACCATCAGGGTGTTCTCTTTTTCCAAAGCCAGGAGGAACAAAGATAAAACCTATATCTCGCGAATGATGAAACCATCACTCGACTTCTACCGAAGTCTAGGCATTACTAAGCATAAGAGATCGACCTACACATACTAGTGGGATAAACTCTGGAATAACTGTAGATCAAGGTAATTATGCAGCAACGGTATCAACCAATTCCTACTAACTTAATGCACATTACACTAGACTTAAGGTGATTAAAGTATTTATAAAACAGAGAAGGGTTTATGCTCCGGGGCTTGCCCTGTATTGCGGGGAAAAGTTAGATTCCTTAACGAGATCATCCGAGTCACACTTGACACCTCACCTCGGGTGGATGCACCTTCTCCAAAGCTTGGTCATCATGAACCACATCACTCTCGTTCACTACACGTAATAATGATGCATTGCTTAACATGATGGAATGATAAAACATGATGCTTGACGATGCATGAAATGATAAACAACTTGAATACCACTTTTCTTCACGATAAAGTTGCAACCCAACAAAACCAACTTGTTGGACTACTCTACAAGATATCATCACCATTGCCTAAGGAGTTCTCAAGGACCACTTGATTGTGATATGATCCAAGTTTCACAAAACAACCAAAAAAGTCACACAAAAACCTAAATCATTATACACTAAACATTACTTTTAAACACATAAAATAATAGAGGTTTAAGATAGAAAATAATTTAAACATTTCAAAACGACTCCAAACTTTTATACAAGTAGGAAACATCATAAAACAGTACCAAAATAAATTTTCATGATTTTTGAATAAATATTTTATTTTCTAAAAAATCATAGAAGATGCATTTTTCAATTAAAGATTGTATTTTTAAATCATGCAAGAACTACTCAAAACCTAAGTTTCAAATTTTTCATGGATTCATATACTCATAAGAAGCTTCTACAAAATTTTTCAGAATTTTTAAAGCTAAACTTGAATTTATATGAAATTTACAAAATCAGGTACTATTCATAAGTAAAGAAAATAGATAAATCAAGTTTTAAAACAAAAAGACCCTCGGGCCGTTTCCAACCCAACATCCCGCGCGGCCCAAAGATCAGGTGCAGCCAACCTGCTGCTACAGATGCAGGCCGCCCAAACGGTCGGCCGTATTGGCCGACGGCTTAGCCGGTGTTGACCAAACAAAGCTCGCCGGCGACGAGGCCTTGGCCATGACGCAACTTGACTCTACATCGACCCCCACGACCTTCGCGCACACTGTGGACGCCCAAAACCTACACCTAAGGCACCTAGGCACCACCACCGACGGTCATGGCGGCTACGGCGCGGCTACGCGGCGGAAGGCTCGTCTGAGCCCTCCCGATGATCGTTCAGCAACTCCGGCATACTCAGCGAAGGGGTCCTAAAACCCGGCTAAGCGAACCCAACCGACCCTGGCTAGATCGCGCGAGACGCTGCTGAAATGGCTGGCGTCGGCTTCGGCGGCAAGCAGCGTTCCGCCCAGTCTGACGCGTCAACGGACCAACAAAAAGGCAGGATAGGACCAAGAGCTCACCCGCGGGCCCGATTGGCAAGGTGGTGGGGTCTAAAAGATCTCGGAGTAGAGTCGTCGACCCGGTGACCGCGGCACGACGGCGCCCCCGGTGGCAACGGTGGCGTTCCGGCCGAAGTGCGGACTCCGGCCATGAAAAGGTCAAGCCGACGTAATCGGGACCACGAGGCGACTCTAGATATCAAGATCGTTTAACTCGAGCTCACCCGAGCGGATCTGACGGCGGCAAGGCGGCTCGCGGCGCTCCGACGGACCCGGAGAAGACGATGGCGCGCGGCGCTGCCGGCTACGCTCTGGCGAGACTAGAGCTAGCTCAAACGACACACAAGGAAGCTGCGAACACGATGGCAAGATCAAACTTGTGGATTGAGCTCGACGGCGGCAAGAAACGCCCAGCGGGAGGCGGTTTTTCCGCAACGATGGAGGAGAAAGAAAAAGGAAGAACAGTGCCGGTTCCAAGCTTTATAGGGCAAAGGACCATTGGACACGTGATGGCGACGTCGTGAAGCCGTCCAGTAGCCGGGTGACGAGCGGTGACTACCGGCGCGAGAACGCCACGGCGACGGCCGGCGACCGGCCGGTATGGAGGAAGAAACGAGAGAAAACGCCGCTCATGTAGCTCTCTCAACCCTAGTTTTCTGAATTTCATCAAATTCTCCCCAAATTTGAACTGATCTTCAAAAACTCCAAAAAGTGACTTAGCCTAATTTTTCAAGATCTACAATTTTCACAATTGGAAGATTTTCAAATTCGGCCTCCAAATATGACTTTTTGAAAAAACAGTTCAAAAATTTTGAAATTTGAATTCAAAATTACTTTTAAAATCATGTAACAACTTGAAAAACTTTGTACATGACTTTTGTTCATCTCAACAAGATCTACAAACTAACTTTTGAAAGTTTTTGCAAATTTTGCTTAGATTTTGAAATATGGTTTTTAAATCAAAAGGGGACAAAACCCTAGTTTTGGTATTTTCAAAATTACTCTAAATTTTTGAACTAAACTTTGAAAACTCAAAATACCAACTTTGTTCAACTTTGAAAACTCTCTACAAATTTGCTTTAATAACCATACCCAAATTCTTTATAAATTTTGAATAAAAGAAAAAGGGGTAAAAAAGAAAGAAAAGGAATTTAGGGTTTTTGAGTTCAATTCAAATTTGAATTTGATCCAATTTCAGATTCCCAACCTATACTATCCAACCATCATCCAACATCACACTTAGGATCAAAAACATAAAATAAACTTAATTTTGTCTAATCCAAGACTTAATCGGTAAGTAACACCGGGGGTGTTACAAAATTTCCCCCCCACGAGAATCTCGTCCCCAGATTCGAACGAGAATGAGAAGGGAAGAGAACGATTAACATACACAGATCTAAAACACTCGGAGAGAATACATGACTTTGAAAAACTAAACCACTCGGATCTAGAACAACACAACTAAGAGCACGGACGAACAACTAACTGCCCTAATCAAAATTTCTCGATAAAGCGAGGGCAATGAAGGAACAACAGGGATAATGATTATCCGAACATGGCAAAAGACCAACAGATCCGTAAAACAGGATCGCGAACACTCGATCATTGCAAGCGCCAAGATGAAAAGCATCCCGAGAACAAAAACTTCAACGAAACGCCATATCGGGTAGCTCTATGTCCATCCGCTCCTTCCTTCCGGCTTGGTGGCTTTCCAATCTTCCTCACGACGAGATCCGGTGGAGAGAAACAACTCATGAGCTCTACTCGATCCGAGATGGGAAGGGAAAAGGGGCGTGTAGAAGATTTTATAGCTTGGTGGGCGTGAGATGGGGTACAACACGCCGAAGTAGACCGAGTGGAAGAGCATCACCGGCGGTGCTGGACAAGATTGGCCATGGCACGCTTCTACTGCGCGAACCAAGGTGGGAGAGAGGGAGAGGATGAGAGGAGTGGATTCGCCAAAGAAGGAGGCGCGGCGTGAGATCTGGCCAAAAAGATGAGAAGAAGGGGGTCCGTGCGACGGGACGGGGGCGAAGCGCCGAGAGACGACACGAGTGCGGGATAAAGGAGGGACGCCGCCGCGCGAAGACGGCGAAGTGCGCGACACGCCGCTGCGCCACGCCGCGAGACGGCACAAATGGAGACCATAATACGTGACGCAAACGGAAGAGGGAGAGGATGCTCACGGCGCTCGTAAGACACGGGCGGCAACAAGATGCCACAATGATCCCGACCTTGAGAAATGGTTAAACAGTAGCCTCTTATCTACCTCTTCTTGTAGTCCATTAATGTTGATGTCGCTGACTTGCTCTTCAAAGGGTCACCTTTTCTTGAAACTTTTAAGAAACTCACAAAGCAAATCGATCCGATATACGAGTCCTCGGATAGAATATAGATAAAGAACCAAGATAACAATAAGGAATGCTTAGTGTAGTTTTTGTAATGGATCATGATTAAAAATCATTAATCATAATAACCACAACCACGGAGAGAATCCATAAACCACAAAAGGAAAGATAGCCAAAGAAAGTTCCAAGGTGTGGAGTCAATATGAAGGTGATTTCAAGATCAAAACCAAAGAAGTTTTAAAGATCAAAGAGAAATTGTATGGCATCGGGCTCCTTTCTTGAAAAAACATCTAGGAGGTCCAAATTTTAGACTTGACATGATTCCATACGGCACAACATAAGCTATGGCAAAGATTTACGAATAACATCCTAATTAAACTAGGGTTCAAACAAAGTACACACAGCTTAACAATGAAACACAAACAACAACCAACATTAACATCATTTTAGATAACATGTGAAACATCATATATGCATTACATGAATGCTATAAACAACATATGCAATGCAATGATGCTTACTAATGATGCAACAAAATGATCATGAATAACTGAATATGAAGATCTTTCCCCTTAACAAAAATCAAATTTACGAATTTCAAGGTGACAAATCCCGTGGGACAAGAAATGGGGAAATAAAATATGTCAAATATATATTGACTTATAAGAAACTTTGTAAAACAATAAAGTTGATATCAAAATTGCAAACTCAAAAACAAAAGGTGATTGCAACCGTATAAGAGAATTTCTAGAGAAGTATGGATATGGATTTCAAAAAAGAGTTTACAAAGAAGGAGAAAACACATTAATTATGGACTATAGTGAATCATGACCATAGACCCCGACATAGCGAGAACGCCGCAAGATTTCCTTATGGCCAGCGGTCCATAGGAGACCCCCTGTGTTTCGACGCTATTTCCCAGTCACAAAGCCATGGTTCTACCATAAGACACAATTATTGCATCTCTCAACCAACACAAGTTGGTTGTCAAAGTGAAAAGAAAAGCATGTGTCATAATAAAAGAAATCAAAATACAACACATGTATAAGTTGAGAAGTCAAGGAGTAGTCCGAGTCCGTTGACATGGCAAGATGCAAGCTCCCAAAAATTGGAACTTATGAAGCAAAGATTATCAAATTGAAGTCCATTAACCAAAAACTTGGTATAGGGACGAAATTTAGGACAAACCAACTATAAAAAAAAAAATAGTTGTCCGAATAAAAGGAGGAAGATTCAACATTATATGAATGATATGATGCATGCTCACCCTATACGCCGTCACAACCTTAGGAGTATTCTATCTTCATCATGTTAGATGTTAGTAGATTATAGGGCTTTACATTATATTCTATCTTCTCTCGCACCAACGAGATGTTGAAAAAACTCTTTAAATGTAACATTGTCGGTGAAGTTGACTCCCGCTTATTCTTCAAAAGATGACATGAAACTTCTTGAAATCTTTGACTTGACTCGTCGGAAAAATCTTCATAAAAAGCTTCCAAAAGCACAAGGAAAGGAAGAAGATCATTTTTAAGTTGTTACTTTCAAAAACTTTTAGATTACAAAATCATTTTTTGAAGTTTTCAAAAGTAATATTGTAGCTGGTCCTAAGTATGAGCTCGATACCATTCTCCGAATGTAACCTCCTATTCTCGGGCCCACACGCACCGTCTTTGTCCCAAAGACCTCGGACAAATGCGCAGATGCACCCAATAACTTAAGAAGCCGCGGTGTCATCGGAAACCCCGATTACACCACTCATACCAGGATCAACAAAGGAGTAGCTACAACATTACAACATTTGTTACAAAAAATATAGATCGAAAAGGGAAGAATAATAACATAATTTTACAAAATATGAGCAAGTTACTTTTGAGTAGACTTAACTTAATTTACGGAAGCCGAGGGAAACTAGAAGAAACCAGGATCATGTCGAGCCCACCGACATAACCTTGGTTAACATCACGAGTCAACACCGCAAACAAGGGTTAACAAACCCCGAAAGTACGGGAGTACTCAACAAGACTTACCCGACAAAAAAAAAAGGAGAAGACAGGATATGCTAGTCTTAAGAGTCAAGGTAAGGCTTTAGCAAGAATCAAGACTTTTTACGTAAAAGCTTACTAAAAGTGTATCCTTATTTTCAATATTTTTAGCATAAATTTTGTTGAAGCATAAATAAGCTAGATTTGCACCTGCTCTATCTCAAACACTTTTTAAGCAACACATCTCAACTTATCTCTCGCATCTCTTTTCCTTTCAAAACCATGAGTAACCTTGTTTCTTCAATTACTACGATGAATGGGCGTAAGAACGGGTCTCCATAACCGTGAAACAATTCAAGCGATTCATGAACCGATTATACCCAACTGGGGGATCCCTAACCACCACGACATATGTAGCACCCAAACTTGCATATATCAACCTTTTTCTCGAGATTTGTCCAAAACGGGAACGAGGCTGCACGCCACCGAGAGCACGGTACTCCACCTCCCCCCCCGTCCTAATGACGGTTTGACCGATAGGGTGGGTACACGCTACCCCGCCATCTCTCCACTCCCGGTCGCGTGGTTGCCATTCGATTTGGCTCCACCGAGATCCGCTTACGCAGTATGTGGCTAGTTAGGGTCGACCGACCAGGGGTGATCATCGAGGCGTGCCTTTGCCGAAAGGCCTCAGGCGTACTTTGCGTTCAAAAGTCCCGAACTTAACAAGCCAAACAACGGACGGTCCTTAAATCGACCAACACGGGACAAGCACGGCTAGGTATCCCGCCCGGCTTTCAACCTACGCCCCGTCCGATCTCAAATTCATCACTACCATATTTATTCTCATGAACCACCATCGGGGTGTTCTCTTTTTCCAAAGCCGGGAGGAACAAAGATAAAACCTATATCTCGCCAATGATAAAACCATCACTTTCGACTTCTACCGAATCTAAGCATTACTAAGCATAAGAGATCGACCTACACATACTAGTGGGATAAACTTTGGAAAAAATGTAGATCAAGGTAATTATGCAAAGAACGGTATCATCCAACTCCTACTAACTTAATGCACATTACACTAGACTTAAGGTGAATAAAACATTTATAAAAACGAGAAGGGTTTATGCTCCGGGGCTTGCCTCAGATTGCGTGGAAAAAGTTAGATTCCTTAACGGATTGCCAACGTCAAACTTTGATACCTCACCTCGGTTGGATGAATCTTCTTCCAAAGCTTCTTTTGACCATCATGAACCATCTCACTCGCTCATATTCTACACGTAGATGATGATGCATGCTTTAGCATGATGGAATGATAAACATGGTGCTCGATGAATGCATGAAATGATAAACAACTTGAGTATAACTCTATTTCACGATAAAGTTGCAACCCAACAAAACCAACTTGTTGAACTACTCTAAAAGATATCATCACCATTGCCTAAGGAGTTCTCAAGGACCATCTTATTATGATACAATCTAAGATTCACAAAAACAACCAAAAGTCACACAAAAAACCTAAATCTATTGACACTAAACAAAAACATTTAAACACATAAAATAATAGGGTTTAAGATAGAAAATAATTTAAACTTTTCAAAACAACTCCAAACTTTTACACAAGTAGAACACCTTATAAAAACAGTACCAAAATAAATTTCATGATTTTTGAATAAATAAAATAATTATTAAAAATCAAGGAAGATGCATTTTTCAATTAAAATTTGTATTTTTAAATCATGCAAAAACTACTCAAAACCAAAGTTTCAAATTTTTCATGGATTCATATACTCATAAGAAGCTTCTACAAAAATTTTTAGAATTTTAAAGCTAAACTTGAATTTATATGAAATTTACAAAATTAGGTACTATTCATAAGTAAAGAAAATAGATAAATCAAGTTTTAAAAACAAAAGCAGACCCTCGGGCGTTTCCGGCCCAACATCCCGCGGCCCGGCCTTTGTGCAGCCCAACCTGCCCTACATATGCTTGCCCAAACCCAAACGGTCGGCCCGGCGCCGACTCAAGCGCGCGCCGGTGTTGACCGACCAAAAGTCGCCCGGCGGCAGGCCTTCGCGGCGCAACTTGACTCCCTACACGGCCCCCACGACCTCGCGCTGCCGCCGCCCAAAAAAAACCACCCTAAGGCACCGGGGCACCACCACCGGCGGTCATGGCGGCGACGGGCGCGGCGGCTACTCTGGGCGGAAAGGCTCGTCAGGAGCCCTCCCGGCCTAATTTTACAAGCACACTTGCTCCGGCACCTCGGAGGGTCCTAAAACCCCGGCTAAACGAACCCAACCGACCCCCTATCTAGATCGCGCCGCGCCGCGTGAGCGGCAACGTCGGCTCGTCGGCGGCAAGCGCGTTCCGGCGAATCACGACGACGTCAACGGACCAACCAAAAGGCGGGGATAGGACCAAGAGCTCACCGCGGGCTCGATTGGCAAGGTGGTTGGGTCGGAAGCAGGGAGCGGAGTAGAGTCGTCGACGGTGACAGCGCGGCGACGACGGCGCTCCCGGTGGCAACGGTGACGTTCCGGGCGAGTCCGGACTCCGGCTGCGGAAAAAGGTCAAGCCGACGGAATCGGGACCACGAGGCGACTCTAGATATCAAGACGGTTTAACTTCGAGGCTCACCCGAGCGGACGGACGACGGCAAAGGCGGCTCGCTGGCGCCTCGACCGGACCCGGAGAAGACGACGGCGCTAGCGGCTAGCGCTACGAGGCGGGACTAGAGCTAGCTCAAAAACGACACACAAGGAAGCTGCGAACACGATGGCAAGATCAAACTTGTGGATTGGAGCTCGACGGCGCAACGGCAAGAATCGAAAGGGGCGGAGGCGGTTTTCCTCCAAGAATCGGTGGAGGAGAAAAGAAAAAGAAGAATCCGGCCACGGTTCCAAGCTTTATAGGGCAAAGGACCATTGACACGAGATGGCGACGCCGTGAAGCCGTCCCGTAAGCTGGTGACGAGCGAGGACGGCCGGCGAAGGCGCGAACGCAACGGGCGGCGGCGGCACCGCCGGTGTATGGAGGAAGAACGAGAGAAAACGCCGCTCAATCACCGTAGCTCTCTCAACCCTAGTTTTCTGAATTTCATCAAATTCTCCCCAAATTTGAACTGATCTTCAAAAACTCCAAAAAGTGACTTAGCCTAATTTTTCAAGATCTACAATTTTCACAATTGGAAGATTTTCAAATTCGGCCTCCAAATATGACTTTTTGAAAAAAAAAGTTCCAAAATTTGAAATTTGAATTCAAAATTACTTTTAAAAATCATGTAACAACTTGAAAAACTTTGTACATGACTTTTGTTCATCTCAACGAGATCTACAAACTAGCTTTTGGAAGTTTTTGCAAATTTTGCTTAGATTTTGAAATATGGTTTTTAAATCAAAAGGGGACAAAACCCTAGTTTTGGTATTTTCAAAATTACTCTAAATTTTTGAACTAAACTTTGAAAACTCAAAATACCAACTTTGTTCAACTTTGAAAAACTCTACAAATTTGCTTTAATAACCATACCCAAATTTTTTATAAATTTTTTGAATAAAAGAAAAGGGGGTAAAAGAAAGAAAGGAATTTAGGGTTTTTAAGTTCAATTCAAATTCGAATTTGATCCAAATTCAGATTCCCAACCTATACTATCCAACCATCATCCAACATCACACTTAGGATCAAAAACATAAAATAAACTTAATTTTGTCTAATCCAAGACTTA